>VWPU01017613.1:0-85000 GCA_013398955.1 Callaeas wilsoni
CACACACACAGAAACACACACATGCACAAACACACACACACCTACCCCTGTGCCTTCCCTGTCTGTAGCTGCCTCTCAGACTGACTGCTGGTGGATGTGGGATTGTCGCCTCACTGACCAGCACTGTCCACGAAGTTACTTTATTTTCCAGAAGGACAAAATATGAGCTAAATAACATTCTGTTTCTAACCGTTAGTGTAGCGTGTATTTTGGTTGTCAAGAGTGTGCTGATGTCTCTCTCCAGTTTTCACATGGAATCTCTGTTCTCATTACCTGCTCACAAAGCCCATCCAGATAGGTCACTGGAGACGCAAGAAAAAGAAGCGGCAACTGTTCAGTTTTGTCACCCTCCCCCAGCTTATCTACGTATTACAGTAGTGTTTTCTGTTGTGAAATTGAAGGTTCTAGGAACTTCTTGAAGCTTTGAATTTGTGATTTTATACTATATTGTCTGCATTGAAATGCTGTGTTTTTCTTGATCAGTTCATTTATTACCCAGTAAAATTCAAATAATTTTTTCACTTTGTGTTACTGTCTAGTTGTTGCCATGTTAACAATTCAGATTGCTGGCTTTTTGGTTCTCTAGTTGCCAGGGTTTTTTTTCTATGTTTTAAGTGAAAATTTGCTGACTCAGTGTACTCCATTTTCATATCATTAATATATTAAAGAATTAATAGTAAATATATTGTCACATTTGGCCGTTTAGCCCTGCTTAGTTTCATCTTGGTCAGTCATGCTTGTCGTGATTCAGAAAGGATAACATCACATTATCCTCTTCAGAAACAATCTGAACAAGCTGTATTGATTTTTTCTTCTTTCTTTTTATACGGTTGTTTAACAGTATTTTGAATCTATGCTGTAAAATACAAACAGTTGCAACCAATGATAATGGTAAAGTTTTTTTCCTTCATATTAATTGAAGTAGAAATTACATTGTCCTTTTTATTTATAAAGCAGAGCTGTAATGTTTCAGTGACTCCTGTATATGATATTTAGAGTTCTGGTTTTACCTGTTAGATTTATCAGTTAGCTTGGTTTGGGTTTATTTATTTATTTGTTATGGTATATTCTTGACTCTAGGGTCTTTCCTTCATGAAATGGCATCATATTAATAATAGCCAAAACTGGCATTTAGTTTATGAGGTTAGTTTTGTTTGCTTTGGGTTTGTTTGGTTGGGTTTTTTTGTGAGTGTGGGGAAGGAATGGTCTTAAAACAGGGAAAAAATAATCCATTGGAGTGATAAGTAGGGAACACGCAGGGGTCTGGTAGTATGTTTTAAAGGTGATTGTAGAATTATTTCTTCCTTTTGTGAACAGATTTTGCTAGCTTTTTCTGAGTTGGTAAATTCATTAAGCCTTTTTCTTCACTGTACCGTATTTAAAGGTGTCCTAAGAATTGGTAGTTGAATCTGTGCAATGAGGATGCCCCCAGTCAAGAACTGTGATGTAATAAGGGGGAATTTTTGTGACAATAGTGTATTACTTCAATTGAAGGTGGCAAGCAACATGAATATTGTTAGTTTTTAGTGTCATATAAGCCGTACATAAGCCATATAAGTTTCTTTTCCTGCAGCCATTCCTGCTTTGGTTTCCTGCTTCTGCTCTGGTTGCCACACTGCGAAGCAGCTGCGGGTGATTATTTTGCCAAGTTGCTAAATTCTTCAGGTTTCCCTTTTATCTTTTTGCAGCCTCGAACAAAGGGAAGGAAGCGTACGATGTTGTGTAGCAATCTTCCTTTTCATTTCAGGGTCTTTCTTGTTAATTTGTCAATACTGGCAATTCTCAAGGCTGACTCCATTGAATGCACTTAGAGATCCATACAGTGTGGAGAAATAACAATGCTTAAAAACCTCAGGGGTTTTTAACTTCCTTAGAATTCTTAGTGTCTCAGGATAATTTAAATGCGTTGCACAAGTGGTGCCATAGGTGGCCTTTGCAGTTAAAGATCCACTAAAATTAGGTCTTTTGATTGTTCCTTCAAAGAAAAGATATACAAATATGTGCAGTTGTTACCTCTCTTTTTGCATCCATTCGTTCGATGGAGATGAACTCTTACCTGTGCAGAAAAATACTTGTTTCTTTCTAAAGATCTTTGTGGATGGGTCTGGTGGGGGAGGAAGTTTCTTGACCAAAACCAAAGTTGGGTAAGTCACTTTGCCTGGTGAATCTGCCCTGGCTACTGGGAAGAGCAAGAGCCACACAGTGACCAACCTGCTCCTCCTCCAAAGACCCGGGGGCTGATTTGGCCTTCCCGCCGAGGAAGTAACACTTACTTTTAGTTTCTGTTTCATTTTGTTAGAATGTGCTAGAAGAATTTAAAAAATTTATTGAAACAGCCTTTCCAAGTTAAGTTTGCATGAATACGAGTGTGTTGCTGATTATGTTGCAAATCGGTTAGAGGTCAGCGGAGAGGGTTTGCTTTAGTGGTGTAATTGAATTGCTCTTACAGGAACAGATAACTTACAGTTAACTGTGGCTGAAAGGGGAAGTTCTGGTGTCTTAGACCTTGCCTTCTGCTGGCATTAGTGAGATGGCTTAGGAGCATCTTCAGTTTGTGTTCCAACATGAAGGGAAAATCCGCCTTGTTGAGAATTGCTCTGAGCTGAGTGAAAGGCTTGGGCACAGGTTTTTACATCCCTGCTACAGTCAGTGCTTCAGATACGTGTGATATGTCTTTTAATGAGGATTTACTTAAAAAGGGGCTTGGGGAACGTTGAGGGTCCCCAAACACTTAAATGTTAAAGTGTGTGATTTATAATTTCCCTGAACATCTGTACAGAAAAATCCTGTAACATTTGTTCATAAAGTCAAGTTCTCTTTAAACACCTGCCGCAGAATTCAGGAAATAAACTACCCTAGCTTCCTCTCCAATATTTATTGTATGCTGACTGTTGTGGTGGCAGTTTCTGTATGTTGTGAATTGCAGAAGACAAAATACCAGTTTAAGAAAGTATCAAAATGTGACTCTTTTCTTCAGCAGCTGCAGCAGGTATTGCAGGTCTTCAGAAAAAGGGAAGGCTATTTACAAATGAACCTGTAACAGTAACGTTAGGGGCACCATCAAGAATTTTGTTGTGATTTGTACAAATCAAGAGGTGAGACCAAAAAGTGGAGAGAGGAAGCATGGTGCCAAAACCAAGATTCTGCACTAAGAGATTTGCAGGTGGGTTCAGCTAGTGAGCCTGATGTTAAGAGTCAGTACATCCACAAATAGTGATGTTAAGAAATTTACTTTAGACTTGAGTGCTTTGCTTCTGACTTTAGGGATGATGTTCTTTAGATGGAGAGTTGACTGACTGCAAGAGGTGTTCATAGTAATGGAAATAAAATTAAAGGAGTGTTACCTTTGATCCATGGTGAACAAAATTGCAGTCCTTCCACTGCAGTTTGCTAGGGCAAAGCTTGCAGCATGGAGGAAAAGTTCTGCAGCAGATCTTTGAGGCAGAGGCAAATATACATCTAAATTTGGTATCTTCAGAACATGGCCAAATAGCTAGTTTGAAATATTTACTTTAAATTTATGTAAACATATTTTAATGTTTTATTAAATCATTTTAGTACCACATGTGTGCCCGGAGTTCTGTAGCAGCATAGCTTTGTTTTGATTCATTGGACCTTTGCCTCTGAAAACAGCCATAAAATAAGGCTTTTCTGGACTTGGAAGTAGGTGAAAGTATGTGATATACCTCAGTCTTGGGATACAAGCTGAGACCCACTCAGAACAGGTTAGATCAGTAACTGGATTCTCCACAGATGTGTTTTAACTATTTCCTAACATTTCCTCATTTTACTTCTGGCATTTCTCATTTCGGTGATCAATAAAAGTGTACTCAAAGTAAGTGATAAACATGGGCAAAGCTACTGATTTAATATTCAGCTTGATTTCCCCCCATCTTTTGAATATCGCGTTCTAATAAAATCTCTTAAGAAAGCTCCTCATTTCAGAGAATCACAGAATATGCTGTGACCTATGGTCTTTGATTACTGTCATGTAGTAAAATCAAGGCGTTCATAATTGCAGCCAGATTTGAAACATGGACCATAAATTGGTGAAAGTCATAGATTAACCAACTGGAATTAGAATTTGTTGGAAGTCTGTCTGGCTTTTGAGAACTGTGCTGGTGCAAAGGACCTTCCCTCCTGTTTAAGTTTGTTCAACTGCTTCAATTCAACGGCTAGTAAGTTCAGAAAGTTGGGAGTGATTTTATTTATTTTATTTATTTATTTATTTACTCATTCCCAAAGTGTAAACAGGGTTAGGAGGTAAATAGGGTCATGAGCTAAGGATGTAAAAGGTTAAAGATCATGGCAGTTATGGTGAATAGAAGGTGTCTGTTCAGTATGTTAAAAATGTGTGTTCATAGCACAGAATATTTTTTACTTCTGCATGTGTCACTTAAAAACTTCAGGCGCAACTTTTCTCAAACTGAAATTAATTTCTAGTTGGATTTACATTTCTGACTTTAGCTTTCCTTAGTCTACAGTAAAAGGAAGTAAATTGTTTTATGACATGACAGAGATGTGAAAAGAATCAGATCTTAGGAAACACATATGAAGATATGTAAATTGCATAAGGAAACACGTTGAGGTAGTGTGCTCTTTGGTTTAGCAAAAATGAGTGAAATAACTGTTAAATGAAAAATGAATTCTTCAGGGAAAAAAACAACACAATGAGAATAAAATCAGGGGTTTCTTTCTTGCAGATTGGAAAGAATAAAATCAATCCTTTTGTATTTCATTGATTTTTAAATTAAAAATTGTCATGTAAGTTAGAGGTTTGTTTTGTGTTGGGGAAATTAAATGTCCACAGATAAACCAGAGAAAATTTCTACTGTTCATTTGTTGTCAATTTGCATTAGAATCAGTGAGCTTCCAGATCTGTTCTGTCTTAAATATTACGTTTCTTTGAAAAGTGATGCTGACTTCGTCATTGAGAGTGTTTGTAGACCTCGTCTTTCAAGCTAATAAAAAACTTCATTATTTTTCAGAAAATGTATTATTTGCTTTAGTAAAATACAGAATTTTGAAAACCTTGTATTTCTTTTTCCCAGGCTGTTCGCTGCTATGAATCGCTAATTTTGAAAGCTGAAGGAAAGGTCGAGTCTGATTTCTTTTGTCAGTTAGGTCACTTCAACCTCTTATTGGAAGATTATCCAAAAGGTAAGAATTTTTAGTTCTTCTGATAAATGTCTTTGGGGGATTGTTCTTCGGTGTAGGTGGCACAACAAAATGAAAAACTTCGGGCTAAGTCACTGTTTTCTTGGTTTGTACTGTATTTCAGAGCCCATAAAAGAATGAAGACTAGTGATGTCTTTACAAAAACAGCAGTATTCTTACTTGGGAGGGGGAGGGGTTTGTGTTGTTTTATTTTTGGGGTTTTTTATGATTTTGGTGGGTTTTTTGGTTTTGGTTTGGTTTTTTGTTGTTGTTTTGTGGGGTTTTTTAGTTTGTTTTTTTGGGGGGAGGGTGTTTTGTTTTTGTCTTGTTTGTTTTTTCTTATTTAAATGATAAACAAACCCGAACCAAAACACTCCTGGTTCAGGTGTGAATATGAAGTTAGCTGGCAGGCCCAGTGTCTGATGGCTGCCTGCCTTTCAGTGATTGTGGGATGTGGGTGAGAGCTGGGTAGAACAGGTCAGAATATTTACTTTTTTTTCCATGGGATGTCTTTTTTCATTGTCATTGCTTTTTAGTTTTAACATGAATGCAGTTCTGTTTGTGTAGGGAAACAAACAACACCCCCACCCTGAAAATGTGTACTCCCAGCCCACGCATTTTTCCAAACACACAAAGATACTGGTTTACAATTTCCTTGGGATGCAGAAGCAGGGAGATGAGTTATCACAGAGCAGTTCAGAAGCGCTGCTTGGTGACTCAGGCTGCCTGTGGGCTGTTGGATAGCAGTGTGTCTGTGGGTCCACTGCTTCTCTGTCTGACACTAAACAGCGTGAGTTTGGCTCCTGGGACCTTCATTTCTAAACTGAGAAACACTTAGATTTGATACTGCTCAGGAGCAATTTGCAGGTATCTAAATTCAATCTGTAAATTCAGAAGGGTTTGGGTGATGGAGGCATCTGTCTTGTACCTCTTACCTCATCCAATTAGTGTGATATAACCACTGGTGTTTCCAAATCCAGAGGCATGGGAAAACCTGCAGAGAACAGGACTGTCTCTAAAATTTAGTGAAGAATAGTCTGATCCCGTGCTTTCGTTTTGTTTTAATAAAATTCTGCCACCCCCTCTGCAAAAAACCTTACACCCCTCTTTTTCATTAGCCTAATAAAGCTAGGTGTGAGGGCAGTATGACCTTCTGGATATATTTTACGTAGCGAAAACAGCCCAGGATTATGGCCTGAACTGTATTAACTCTGCTTTTGAGTTGATAACAGTTGAGAGTGACAGGACCAGGTGTTGCTGTGGATCAGAGGCAGGGTTTACTGATGGGGCATCTGCTTTGTACTGTACATACGGTTTTAAAAACAAGCATAAAGAAATCCAATCGATGGTTGAAAATATCAGTTCTCCAGAACTGTAAAAGGGCATTAGCACAACAATGTGAGAAGAAACATGAAGCCATTAAAGTACTTAATACTTTCTTAGATGCCTATTTAAAGTCACGTCTCAGTCGTAAAAGAAGCCTCAAGAAGACAAAAAACTTGGTTAGTTAGGGACTATTAAAAAAAAAAAGTATTTTTAAAGAAGTGTAGTGGTAGTTAAAAATAGTGGAGGAATTTTAATTGATGTAAAATGAGAGGTTAAAGGGTTTTTTTTATTAAGTGAGGGACATATGTTCCCGTTCACTACAGCTTTTGAACTCTAGTACCAAAGACTGTGAAAGTGTTTCCCTCAATGCAGAAAGTCATCGGTGTTCTGTAACTAATTTACTGCTGTTATTTGAAAGAAGTCAAATGCTTGTGTTCCATTATAAAGTAAAAATAAATTTCATTACATGATAAAAATTTTGTTATTTTAATTATCATACATCCTAATTGCATTATAGTTAAATTTTACATGGTTTAGCACAGAAAAGTAAAGAAAGTTCACAATGTTTTGATGTCATTAATGTATATTTTAACCAGTTTTTAAGTCGTGAAGTTCCAGAAGTGTAAAATGGTGAAGGATCATGGTCTTCAGAACCATAAATCTGTGTAGTCTGAAGTTAGTCATGGACCAAGTTACGGAGAAGTCAGTGTGTTTAATAAATTGGATGTAATTAATAAAATATCACAAGATAGCAGCTTGTATAATGCCCCACAATTTCTTTTTTTCCCTTAAAAGCCTATTATTTAATTAAATATCTTCAATAAAACGTGTGCACCTTTGTATATAACGTATGAAGTGGTTTTTTATAAAGGCAGAAGTGATGATGTTCTTTGTTTAAAAATGCTTGCAATGAAGTTTGCGCAGAGCAGAACAAATTGTGAGCTAACTGTAGAACTGGGATCAGTGGTCAAGATGAAGCAATGCTGGGATGATAGAGATCAGGGTTTCATGTTGGTAGTTACTTCTCTTTAGATCTGTCTCATTTTTTCAGAAACACATTGGCAGTGAAGGATCATGCAGCTGGGTACATTTGTTGCATGTTTTTAGTGTTTTCATGCAGCTCATACCTTCTTCTGAATGTACTGAGACTGTAGGTGATTTCTTTTTAAGAATTAGGACTCATACACCATAAGAGGGATCTTGAGAAAAAGTCATGGTGGGTTGCATCATTGAAACTCACATTATTAGTGCTACTCCCACCCTTGCTGCATGTGCTCGGGGGGTGTCAGTGAGGGACAGGCTACCTTTGAATGTGCAGTAAGCTGATGTCTGATGCTGAAGTCTATTTAACTTTATTTTTTTTAATAAAACCTGTTAAATGTTGTAATTTCCCTCGAAGCGCGTTATGTTTTCTGTCACTTGTAGCCACTGAATTCCAAAATCAATATGCTTTTATTTGACTTCCTTAAAAAGAAGTACTTGTCTCCAAGAAAATTCTGAGTTCACATCAGAAACTACAAGATGAGGTTCTTTCTTCTCAGTATTATACCTGAGCTTAGACTGGAGTATCAGTGCTATTGCTGGCCTTTAAAAGATCGGAAGCTGCTCTGCAGGTTGCAGTTTTCCCAAAATGCAGCAAGTTTGAATTGCTATTGATAGCTAAAGAGTTTTCTCTGTAGCCAGGGAATGGAGTTGTTGTGTTATCAGCACTCTGCTGCTCTGAGGAGAAGGTCCTATGCAAGGCACCAGCCTTTTTACAGATTTTGAATCCAGTGAGCCACTGACTTGTGTTCAGACACTTACCACCAGGGTTGCAGATGGATTGGTTTCAGCTTAGCCCGTATGCTCAGGGTGGGTTCTGTGCTCAGCTTTCATTGTATTTATCATGACTGATCAGAATTTGGCTTTGGGATTCCCCAAAATGAGCATGTTGACTCCTCCTAGTGAAAACTATTTCATTTCCTCAGTAGCATTTTCTTAACTCTAATCTAATTCTTCCTCCTTTTTTTTTTTGACAAGGCAGCTATTCCCCAGCTGTTGGATTGTTTCGGAGGTTCCCAAACCTCTTGTTCCCTGGGCGTGCCCTGAGTGGCACCCCTGTGTCTGCGGGTTGCTTTGTGCTGGCACAGCTGAGCCTGCAGCTGTGTGGGGAACTGATCCAACTGAAAAATAACCCGGCACAAAAATGCCATGCAGTTGCCCCAGAATGCGAAACGTCAGCCTCGGGTTTTGCTGGTAGAGGTAGATGGTTTGTCATGGAGGCCTTTGGATGCTGGGAGCATTCTGAATCCAGTTAGGACTCCTGATGTGAACCCGTGAACTGTTTGCTACTGGATTCCTTGGGACAGACAGTTTTTTTACCAAATTAATGTGCTCTGCTCTTGAAAGAAACACGTGTTCCACCGGTAGTTGGAGTTTATTTTTTATTTCGCGGCTGGTTTCCATAAGCAGTACGGAGTGCAGATAGTGATGTGTTAGGTTTGGGTTCTAGCTGACTTGAGTTCTAATTGACTGCTGTTTAATGAGCTCGTGGATTGACATCATCTGTGTTTTCCTTAGGGATCTTCATTTTGCAGAAGGGTCACATGCATTGACCGTGTTCAGTCTGTGACTTGGAGGACAGCTCACAGTGGCACAAATGGAGATGTGCTTTAATCAGTTTGCCTGCTTGAATTGCTGTTCTCTAAGCAAAATTCCTGGAAGTAGAAAATGCAGTTAATGAATGAATGATTTGAGAAAAACATGAAATTATTTGTGCCACAGTTACTAAAACACAAAAAACTACTGCCATCAAATAACGCTTATTGTTGTACTCAAGTGGTAGTCTCGCTTTTAAATGTTCTATGTCAGAACAGTTTTAGCAGTATTTATTTTGATTATAGATGGTGACCGCTTTGTCAAAAACACTAATATAAGAACATTTAAAGTCATTTTTAAGATAGCATTTGTTAGTTCAGGGGCATTTTTTTAGTAATCATCAAGCGAAAATTTAAAACCACACTAAAAATAAACCCCAGAATGTTTATTGAGCAGCTCTTTTATTACGATGCAACCTAAACCCAAAATTTAAACACTTTCTGATTGTTCTTTTGTAAAGTTGTTTGGTTGCAAGAAACTCCCAAATTCAACAATGTATATGTGTTCCTTTGTACTTACAAGTCCAGCTCGGTGGGGAATTTCTCTGTGGTAGTTAATGTCTTTCAGGAGTTTGAAAGGAAGTATTGTTATTGGGAAGCATTTTTATGTGCGGTGCTCTAAGGTGCAGGGTAGTAGCGGTAATTTTATAAAATACAAAGGAGAACTTCCCAGCACGGACAGGATTGTGCTGGTTCCTGCCAGGCTGTCTCGTCTTACGGATAAGTCCTGAAAAACTAGAACGAATTAAATAGCGTGAATGAGTCAAGGAAGAGATGACTGTGTTTCAAATAAGTGTGATATTTAGGTTTAAGGTTTTCTGTTTTGTAGTTTGTAACTGGTAATAACTGGTAGAATTTGAGTTGCTTCTATTTAGAGCTGTTTAACCAAATCTTGAAGATGAGATAAATTTTGGGTGGTTTAATTTCAGGTGGTTTAAACCATTATGTGAAATTTCTGTAGAAAGAAGGAAGCTTAGGACATTAAAAAGTTCTTTATAAATTGTGTGTATGTGGAGCAGAGGTTAGCAGTCCACAGTTCTATTATAAAATATACCTGGGCAATATTTTTGACTGGTTGTCTGAAAATTTTCACTTTGGACAGTGTTCTAAATAAACACTCAATTGTTAAAAGTATTTTTGTGTAATATACTCTTGGAAAGATTTCTGAGCTTGATGGGAATCCGTTGGGTTTCTTCACTGGTTCTCTGTATTTTAAGACTTTCACAGAGTTCAAGATTTAAAGGATTTCTGTAACTGTAAACTTCTTGTCAGACTCTTTTATATCTTTCATATTTAATACTTCATGGGACAGGGGGCTTCACGCCACTTTGCTGCCGCATTATATTTCCACATGAGGATGTGGAGTTGTTAATAAAATTTCTTAGAGGACCGTTTGATGATTTTTCTTTCTTAAATCTATGCTTGTGTTGCTTTCGTGTGTCAGCCTTCATTCTATGTTAAAAGGAAGACATGCTTCAGGCTTCTTTGATTGTCTCTTTGGTACTTTCAGTACAAATCTCTGGAGGAAAGAGCAGCATCTGCCTGAGGCCTTAAAAGACCTTAGTGGCATTTTGTTACTTTCACATCCACAACATTTTTTTTGGTTATTACAGAATTGTAGAATCCTGAAAGTTGGAAAAGACCTTCAAGAAAACCTAGTCCAACCATTAACCCAGCACTGCCAAGGCCACCACTGAACTGTGTCCCCCTGCAACACATCTACACATCTTTTAAATACCTCCAGGGATGGTGACCCCACCATTTCCCTGGGCAGGCTGTGCCATGTCTGACAACCCTGTCATGAAGAAAATGTTCCAAATATCCAATCTGTACCTCCTCTGGTGCAACCTGAGGCCATTTTGTCTTGTCCTGAAAAGACTTGTTACTTGGAAGCGGAGACCAATCCACACCCCACCTTGGTCCAGCTGCTTTCCAGGTAGTTTGTAGAAGGCAGTGACGTCCCTGAGCCCCTTTTTTCCAGGCTAAACACCCCCAGCTCCCTCAGCTACTCCTCATCAAACATCTGCTCCAGAGCCTTCCCCAGCTCCGTTGTCCATTTCTGAACACACTCCAGCCCCTCCATGTTCTCCTTGTTGTGCGCGGCCCAGAACTGGACAGAGGGTTCAAGGTGTGCCCTCACTGGTGCCCAGTACAGGGGGACAGTCACTGCCCTGCTCCTGCTGGCCACACCATTGCTGATCCAGGCCAGGTGCCCTTGGCCTTCTTGCCCACCTGGGCACACCTGGCACATGTTTATCCAGCTGGTGACCACCACTCCAAGGCCTTTTCCACCAGGCACTTTCCAGCCCCTCTTCCCCCAGCCTGGCGGGGGTTGCGGTGACCCAGGTGCAGGACGAGGCACTTGGCCTTGTTGAACCTCAGCCCTGGGTCCCCTTGTCCAGGTTGTTGATGAAGTTACCAAACAGGAGTGACCCCCAGACTGAGCCCTGGGGAGCACCCCTGGTGACCGGCCACCAGCTGGATGTAATTCCATTTCCCACTGCTCCCTGAGCCCGGCCATCCAGCCAATGCTTACCCAGCAAAGTCAAGTCTGTTGGCGCAACCTTGGAATTTTCTCACTTTTTGATGTCTTTAATTTTATGGCAGAGTAGTTTTCATCTTGCTGGGTTAAAACACCATGGTGGGTAAAACCTGCACTGTATATAAGCTGTTTCTGCAACCTGCATATATCTCTTAGGTGTTTAATGAAGATTTTCTTTTTCCCCTGGAAGCAGTCAGATTTAAATCGACAGATGTTCTCTTTCCAGGCTTCCCTTGTGCAGTTCTTCAGCTAATTTTCAATTCTGCTATTAGTTTTCACATCAGATAAGCACTAAGAAATATTGGTGCTTGTTTAAAAATAAACTAAAACTAATTATATTTAAGAAAACATATATTGATTTACACAGAACAGTATGGAACTTTGGTTTGTGTTAAAGTTTTCTTTTCAGGGTATGTCGTCAAATTAATGCTTGCTGTTTCGAAGTTCAGTAAGCCAAAAATTTCTGTTAGTCACATTTAGCCTTGCAAGGTGCCACTAGATGGTGTTAGTATGTAGTTCACTTTCTTCTTACTCAAGCACTAAAATACTTAATCTGCTTCATGTCTGCATCATTTCTAAAGGCCTAAGTTTTAAGGTATCATAAAGTAGGCTTGTTAGAGCAGATCATAAAAGCCATCCTCTGTGACTGCATGATCTGTGGTGAAATGTGCTGAAGATGACAAGTGGGTGGTTGTCATTCAGTCTAGACATTTTTCCTCACTGTTGTCACCTTGCTTGTTTGTTTAGGTCAAGTGTTTAGATTCTGGATACAAAGAGAGATTGTCTTCTCTTACTACTGAAACTAAGTTTTGCCAGTATCCTATGAAATTAAGTAGATTTTAAAAAAAATCCTAAAACCACATATGTGGTAATTATGTCAGATTTGTATTTTATTCTCTGTATGATACCAAGGAATCTTAAACAGTGGGGAATTAAGGAACAGGTGTTACCCATGTCCTGATTCTGACATGTCTCTTGATCCTATCATAGTAGGAGAGGAAGGGAAACTTTTAGGGGGCACATAATAAAGGCTGCCAGGGTTAAAGTAACCATATATATTGCAAAGTGGGTAGTTCTGGGTGGCTAAAAACCTGTAAGAGGAAACCAGTGGACTCCCAGTGTGTGAACTCATTGAGGGTCTCTGCACGAGGTGCCTGAGGATTACAGACAGATTCTGAAGCGAGCCTGAGCTGAGGAGGATTCTCACTGTTGAATGGTTGCACTTTGGGAAAGGTGGTGTTTTGCTTTTCAGAGCTATTTCAGGTAAACATTTTATTTTCATCGAGCAGTATAGCTGATGGTGATTGATTTGAAAAGCTATGTATAGCTTTGGGGTATGCACCTTCCTTCCTCTGGGGAGGATGGTAAATGCTGTGTCGCCGCTCACAGCGTTTTCAAGAACGTGGTCACAAGGATTACCTGTTAGGACAATAATATACATAGCCAGGTTTTGGGGAGAGGTTTTCATAGCAAGAGTGTAAACTGATGGAGTAAGAGATTAAATAGAGGACAGATACACATAGCCAGGTTTTGGAGAGAGGCGTTCATAGCAAGAGCGTAAACTGATGGAGTAAGAAATTAAATAGAGGACAGAAGGATGGAAGTAGGTAACTGAACACTTCTTTTAGTAATTCTTGAGTGTTGTTTTAGATGTCTGAATGCGGTCTGTCAGTTTTGTGCTTTTAGGAGTTTTCTGTGGTTGACTGCAAAATGTAGTTGAGAATGAAGCAGGAGGCAGTGTCCTGCTGTTGACACTCAGTCCTGTTCTTTGAGTCCAGACATGCATTTTCTGGATGCTAACAAGTGTTTCACATGCAGGGGAAGAAAGTTTTTTTTTGTCCTTTATTGTCTTTATACAATTCCATGTGTGTAAGAATTTCAGTGGCAAACTTTTAAATTGTAAAAGCTCAATAGTAAGTTCCTAATCAAAAGAGTGTCTGCAGAATCCTGCTGTGCCTAAGAGTGATTTCAAAGCACTCATTTTATAATGTTTAAAAAGCACATCATAACTGAAATGGGGTGATTCTCTTGTATCTGTAAAAATGAGAGTTGACCCTATGTTGAAAGAGGGGCAGTAGTTGATAGAATCTTTTTGTGACAAAAATTGTCTCACTTTGGAATGACCAGTCTTGGATGAAAAGTAAAGGTGCAAAATTATATTGCAGCCTTTAGTGTTGGGATTTGTTGTTGTTGTTGTTGATTTTTGTTTGTTCTTGGTTTGTTTTTTTTTTTAATACTACTAATGTGCTGCATGACCCAAGTGACTGGGATTTTTTGCTTTTTAGTAAACCAGGGAATATTCTCCTAAAGTCAGAATCATAACACTGATAAAGCACACCCTGTGTTGCAGATAGGGACTGTGTAAAATTCTTGTGGCTCTGCAGATCCGGTTGCTCTTTTTTTCTTACTTGAGAATAAAGTTTGCATTTTGAGGGATTTGCACTTATTTCCTATAGGTACAAAGTTAATTTAAGGGAGAAGTTGCTTGTAGTTCCACAGTACACATTTTAGAGAAGGAACTAATTTTAATTTCTACACCACAGAGTTTAGGATAAATACGTGCTTACTGGTGACTCAGGGACTATAAGATATAGTAGGGTTCAAAATTTATGGTTCATGTTTTGCTTTACAACTGGGTTGGTTCAGTTTTTCAAAAATCTTGCTTTGATTTGATTTCTGGCATCTTATATGCAAGATTGTTCTTAGGGATATGCTTGGTTAGGGATATTTCATGTGGGCTCTGGCAAAAAGAACATTTTCTCGAGTCCTTTTTTTCTGTTTTTCTGTTCCTTTAATCCTTTTCAGCAGAGCTTGAGTGCTCGTGGAGCAGGTGTTTAGTGTAGTTGTAAAAGGTGCTGAAATCAGGTTTCACAGGTAACTTACTGTAAGTTCAGCACTTGATAATACTGAAATTGTGCTTTTTAGTCGTCTGGCTTACCTGAGGAGGAAAGGGACATTTAGCTCTGGTGGAAGGGAACCCTCCATGAGTCATCCTTTCGCATTTTCAGCAGAACTCTGAGAATTTCAGCATTTCATCTGCAAGAAGTTAAGTAGAAAGAGAATACTGTTAGCCTGGAACAGGCTGGATCCATGGGGGTTTCTGAACCCACCAGGAGGATTGGACACTTGGGACACAGAGGAGGGCTGAAGTGTCCTCTTTGTTCCTCTGGCAGAGTAGTGTGGCTCCTTAGACTGGGCCCTTCTCTTCTTCCCCTGTAAACATAAACAGGCTTCATTCAGCACTCCGCGCTTCCCATGTGCTTGGTTTTAATTGCAGCCGAGCTCGGCACATTAAATGATCACTTCAGCTGTTCCTGTGGGAAGCTGCTAAACTTTATTGAAGAGTGGAAGAGTCAGAAAAGAAAATCATAGCCAGACTTTTTCTTAAGGAAAACTGGTAGACTATCATGGAGCAAAGACTTCTTTCTGTAGTAACTTCCCGGTGTTAAATGGAGGAGTTAGGATTTTTCAGGGCAAGTTTCTTCATGCTTCCTTTTTTCCTATTCTTTCTTTTCAGGGTCTTCTGTTTATTTATGTATTTTTTTTTGTACTGTTGACATTTTACAAACTTACTAGCAGTGCCTTAACTGCTATAGGGAAGCATATTCCACATCTCATTTTTAATGGATATGCTCATGTGGATACTTCCTATATTTTTTTAACAGCTACAGTAAAAACATTCTCCCTTTTATTTTCCCAGTATAAATCCTTAACACTGTATTTAATGTTCTTTTCATCTTTTTATCCCTATCCCCTGTATAGTTGACTGCAGTAGTTACTTTAAAAAGAAAAGTTTACAAGAAGTTCTCAGTTTCTTGAATCTTGCATAATATGGCACTGAGTATTTGAAATATACTTTAACCCTTAAAATTGGGGTAGATACTGCTTGAGTAAAAAGAAAAAAATATCCTTTTGTGATGTAGTGCATGACAACATTACAAGACTGTTTCATAGTGCCTGTGCATGTTCCAGTTGGGGAAAGCAAAGTCATTACCATGTTCAGAAGATAATTATTCCTTTTGGTGAAAAGTTATTAATGATACTTGGGAGCAGTTGAATCTAGAAGGACTTTTGGGGGAGAGTAGGAGGTTATTTCGTGTTATTGTGAGCATCCTTTAAAACATAATTACAGAATGTGACTAAAATACGCGTAGTTTTAGCATTCTTCAACTTCTATTATTAGACTGAAGTCATACCCTTCAGTTTGTACCAAGTTTTTTGGGGGGGTTGGAGGAAGAATTGTATTCTTAAGTTGTGAAAGACTTAGATTTTCAAGTGATTTTGTTTGTCTGAGTTGCTCATAAGCATTTAAACATATTGCATGTCGATAATGTATGGTCAGTGAGTGTTCTTCTAAGTTTGTTTTTCTAATCTGGGCATCTAAGTAAATCACAGTTTAGAGTATCAAAATCAGAAATTGGCCTCACAGGCATTTTGGAGGGGAGGGGCACCTCACGGGCATGGATCAGCATGTGCCTGTTTACAGGTAAAGGTTGTGATTCTCCATAGACAGATGAGTGCAGGGGCTCTGTGTCTTTATCATTGTGTGCATGTTCTTATTTCACTTAAGCACAAGAACTTCTGTCAAGTTACAAAAATGAATATGCAAGACAGACATTGAAGGGTGATAACATTTGAGGACGTCATTTATCTATCCATGGTGCTTGTAGGAAATGAACCTGCACCTAAGGTGCACGTCCTTCTTATGTCTTAATCTGTTTAGTGCTTACAGCTTTTCAAAGTTAGAGTGGTCTTCTTTTGTTGTTTGGTTTCCACACACTGTGTATTTTCCATTCTTAAATCTTAGGGAGCAAACACTTGAAAAATCAGTAACGTGGTGTTACTGCAGTGAATCTTTACTTAAAATGCTTCATTTTTGATGGTTCCTAGCGCCATGTTGTTAGAAAAAAGCAAAGCCTTTTTGTGTTCTAGTCTGAGGTGGCCTGTTAGCCCAAGGGCAGGATGAATCAACCAGAATTTTTAGTGAGGAACAGGGATGCAGGAATAGTGATTGGAGAAATTGGTTGCTAACTAGAGCTAATAGTCTACTGAACAGAGCTGTTCTTAGCGCTGATTTCCAGGTTAGTCTTGGCCATGGCTGTTGAATAAAATGTAAGCTTTTATTTTTTTTCTGCTTGCTTTTGTTTCTCAGAATGAAAGGCCATGTAAAATTGATTTCTCTTTGTATGTCCCTCCTCACCAGTTCTTCAGAAATTACAGGGCATCAGGGAGCGTGGTAAATGAGCTACATGATTAAATTTTTAAATCTTACAACAGCTTTGTCCAGGATGAAAATCCCAAAATTTCAAATTATTTCTTTGTTATAGGTTTTCTTTAAAATATTGCTTGATTTACATTTGTAAGATTAATAATAAATACACTTTGGGGTTGACACTTCATAAAACAAAATTATAATCTTAAGGAATACATTGCCCACAACAGTGTACTTACCATGGCAGTGTTACTTTTATTAAACCATTTATCATTTTAATGTTGTGTATTCTGACTCTTAAGGATTTCTATCTTTTTCTTCAAAGAAAATGAAACAAAACAAATTGAACATTCATTTTTCTTTCTTACAGCATTATCTGCATACCAGAGGTACTACAGTTTACAATCTGACTACTGGAAGGTCTGTATATGCTCTTATGCTCTCTTTTTTTAAAAAATGTGTTGCTGTAAATGTTTGAATTTTTGAAGTAGATTCTGTTCAATAGAAGTTTGGAGTATCTACCTGCAATTAATTTTTGGCATATTAATTGAGTCTTAATGTAAATGTTCACCTATATGTACAATTCATTAAAACTTTCAGTGAAAGTAAATCTTCACATCATGTGTTGAAAAGGCAGCTCAGTTAAGCTGACAAGTTTTAGATTATTTTTTTACCATCATTATCTATGACTTTAGGGTTTTTTTATGCAGCACAGATATTTGGATGTGTGTATGGAGAGCATCAGAACCACTTGAAAGCTGCTGCGCAGGCGTTTGACTGGGAATAGGAAAAACGTTCTCAGGTTGCTTTTTGTTTCCACAGACACCAAATTGTTCAAAGTCCTTTTCAGTATTTTAAATAACATTCTTACGTCAGATAGGAACAGATCCTGTTGGTGTAGCTGTCTTGTCTGTAAGTAGAGGTATTGTGTCTGTAAGTAGAGGTATCATGACTTCAGATGAATAAAATTCAAAGAATTCTTAAAATGGCATTGTCAGAAATAGTCAGCATTGGTACATTGTCAGATGAAATAATTTGAAGCTCCTGATTGAGACAGAGGTGCAGGAAAGCACGTAACACATTAGGTACTTGTGTGGTCTTAAGCAATTGTTTTCCTTAAAAGTGTGGATAAATGCATCTTTCATATAGGGAGGGCTCGTGAAGAGCTCTTGGTACCACATACAGATGGCATTAGAGAAACAACATTTTGTGTGTTCTTTGCATTTCTAGGGACTGTAAGAATGCTCTGAAAAACGCTGTGGCAGCTTCTCTCATTTGGGCACAGGATGGGGAGAAAGGCAGGGTAAATTAAGGGTGGAAGATTGAACTGGAATAAATGTTTTATAGCAGATAAAGGAGAGCTCCAGTTGGAGGATGCTAGGGAAATTTTGGGTATTGTCTTGTAGAGCCCCTGCTCCAGCAGGAGTTGTGCAAGTGCCGTTTTTCGCTGAGCCATTTTGGAGTTGAAGGAGTTTTTCCAGAAGGAACCCCTGCAGTTTTAAAATTACAACAATAAAAACATTAATCTATTTTTCTTACATGCTCTTGGAGAGCTGCTTTAAAGATTGCTGTAAATAAGTGTTGAAATCAATCAATTAATTAAAAATCGATTGTAATAGTTTCTGTTGTTTGTACTCTTTCACATTAAGCATGTCAGAATAGTTTATGACTGGAATTACTTTTTTCTGGTTTTTATTCCAATGGCTCATTATTAAAATAAGTGGTAGGTCATTACTCAGTTATTTTGCCTGCATTTTCAGAGAGTTCAAGGTGGAATGTAAATTATTATATATATTTCTATAGGTGTAGGTTGTTTTCAGTGTGGCTCAGAAGATTGTCTGCAGTTAGAACAAATGTAAACTCTGACTTTTTTGCAGTTTCATCTCAAGAGCAATGATGGCAATAAAATTTCTGTCTGTATACAATGTGTGATATTTTAGCGCACCTGTTTCTTGTAAATATCTCCAGAATTTTACCATGTAAAGGTTATTTCAAACAGTTCCAGTTGCAAACATGAGAGCATTGTTTGCAGCTGACAAAAGAGCATTTTGACTTCTGCAAATTAAAAATCCAACCCAACAACAACAAGAAACCAAAAAACCAGTAATTTTTCTCCAGGTTGGCTTCCCCTGGGAAGGGTTTCATTGTGAGCTTCCTTAAAAATGTGTAGTCCAAAGTGATTATTTTCCTATAGTCTTAGGAGATTTTATTAATTTTGATATTCATGAAAAAGAGCCTGAAAGAGTCCAAACCCATTTTTCAGCTAATAACTTTTTTTACTGAAAGTGATAAAAATCACAGGTGGATCATATTTCATCTTATTAATGGATGATGAAGCTATTCTGGAGTTGGCAGTGGGAAGCTGCCTGGACTGGGTCTACAGAAAGATCTTCCCCTCCTCCCTCCAACTGAGAGGATTTATTGTTTCTTGTCATCCTTAATGCCTTGTATCTGTAAGAAACCATTTAGTCAAGAATAGTAAGTTTATGGTGTATTTTTGGCCACACTTTTATGCTGTTTTCTTCTACTTTGGGATTTTTTTTTTCCAAAGACATACAGATGGCAAAAAACCCAGTCATACTTCCTTATTTTACTGTTGTGAAATTTTTTTTAAAGGTTTGGGGTTTTTTTGTTTAGTGTTTTATTTTTTAGTTTTTACAGGGCTGGATGTCATCAGTTCTAAGTTCTTGGAATTTGTGATGGTAAAGAAAGGAAGAGAGAGAAGGGTGTGAAGGAAGGGTGGTATTTGTGAGCTGTGAGGGGAGCTGTGTGAGAGATCTGGGAAACTGGAGAGTGCTGAATCACATGAAGGTTATTATATAAGGCGGGTCTGAAGTCAGACAGGAACAGCGTTATAAACTTGGGCAGTGTATCTGAAATTACAAACTGTCTTGTGCTGCAAATTTACGTGGTTGAAATAAGTGTCCTCTATGTGCTTTGTTTTTTAAAGAGAGAAGAATTGTGAGAGTTTTCAGATTGCTTTGGGTGTAGTTTGGCCTCCTTTTATAAAGTATTTTTACTCTCTGCTACTTTGGATTTCTAGAGTTGCATGGAGTTGATAATTGAGCATTATTTTCACGCATTGTTCATTTCATGATATTCAGTCTATATTTCCTTTCATGAAAAAAGCATTTTACATTTTTTTTTTTTCCCCCCATAGATTTTTCTGCTGACCTGAATTTTCATAGATTTTTCTGATGGTCTGGTCTGAAACAACCAGATTGTTTTCTGTCAGAATTTGAGGCATGGGTTGTTTTGTCACTATTACAGCAAGCATTGTGTCGATCCATGGAACAAAAAGAGAGGGAAAAAACGCTTTAGGAAATACATTCTGGATATATATACTCTAGTGACAGGAGTGAAGGTTAAAGGTTAGGAAGATGCTGTATTTCGCCATTTACTGGATCAATACTCCTTCTGTGCTGATGAGATATTATTTCCTTTCAAAGAACTACCTGTATGGATAGTTTTGAAGGTGTTGGGTTGCATTATGCCATCTATTCCTAAATAAATCATTTTTTCTGTAGTCTTTGGGTACTCACAGATCAGTGTAAAATGTCCTGCAAAATAACTGAGTTTCTGCAATTTTTGACTACAAAGGCACTGTGGTACCTTAACTCTGTATTTTAAAAAAAGTTATTTGACTTGAAATGTTGTGAAGTAAATATCTCAATTTGGATAAAAGCCGATCTAACTTTCATTCTTGCATTCAAGTAGTTTTCTCAATGTTTCTTCTTATGTGCCTATGCTAAAATAAATCTCCCTTCTGTGCAATGTACTTCATTCTGATTTCTTTTTAAAACTCCCGTGTCAACATGTTGAGGGAGGTGAGGAGGACTGTGGGGGATGAACGGATACAAAGGGCAGTTCAGGAGAGGGAGACAACAGCTAGAACTGCAGTTTGTAGATGTTGATGCTCCTGGGAAAATAAAGATATCAAGTGTAAATGTCTGCCATGATTATCAGTTTTGACATATTCTGAGGAGGCAGGATTAGAAGCTCAGCAAGGAGTAAGATATTCCTGATTTTATCCAAACATGATGGCAGATATCTGGCACCTGTAGGAAGTTATTTTAATCATCTCGTGGTTGTATTATAATGGACTTGATCATACTGAACTGTTTTATGTAATACCTGGGTTTGGGTAGGGCTGTCCTACAGAAATTCCATTGCATGAGTGAACTGAGTGTAAGAGTATAAAACATCTGGATCTGTTGTACGGACGCAGTTGTCCAGGGCAGGGGAGACCTAGAAACCCTATTCCACAGATCTGGGGCTCCAAGAGGTGTCAGTGACCACTGGAGTGATTCCCGGGAGAGTTCTGAGGGAAGAGCCTGGTTATCCAGTATTTAGATGAGATCTCTGCTTAGGCATGGCACTGCTGCTGCAGCCCTTGTCTGGTTTGATAATCTTGATGGAGGAGTGTTTGTGGCTTTTGCAGTTGGATGAATGTTCAGATATTGTCAGTTAGGAATTGTGCGCCTGCAGTTGTAGCAACACGGAATTTGAATGAATAAAACCTTTCGGTACAGCTGTGTTTGGTAGCAGCAAACTCCTTTGTGCTGATTCTCTGAAGTGTTTCCGTGAGTGTCTGTTAGGGACATCTCCGTGCTTGGGGAATGAACATGAAGATTTCTAGACACTGTTAAATCCGGGGGATTGTGGGCAGGTTATGAGGAACATGACAACAGCACTGCTGAAGTGCATTATTCTGTGTTAATTCATCAAAGAGTAGCATCCTGCTGGGTCAAGGTTTTTTTATAAAATTGTGTTTTATCAGAGTAGCAGAGGATACTCAGGTACTTAAGCATTCCTATTAATATATGAATAAATTGAAGGATTGACAAGGCACAGCATTTAGAAACGCAGCTTAAAATGTTGGACATTACTGTGAAAATGACATTTCTTTTTTAAGGAAGACTTTGCTGTGGAATAAGATGCTAGAACTTAGATTGAGGATGCCTGAGAAAGAAAAGAGACCTCAGTTTATTCACCTACACTGAACCATAGTATCTCTTTATCAAGCAGTGCTGGGAGTGGATCAGTCAGAAAGTCTGTATGTTCCTTGAAATGCTTAAGGAACACTTAATTAGTGAGTTATATCCTCCAACAAGAATTCAGATATAGAATTCTTGTTAGCTGTTGACTTTTGCTGGAAAGTTGCCTAGAAGCAAAGTAAATCTGTCAGGAACTCGTTACCATTTTATGAAAATGGCCTTAATCACCTTTCTTTTCAATAAAGATTTCATTTATGTGGACAAGGTGAAAACATCAAAGAGGTTTGGTAAACCCCAGGAAGGGTTTTGTAAGACCTACTTCTGTGTTACAGTGGATTTCAAGAACATCTGAGTAGAAGTGTGGTGCAAACTGAATTTACAGTATAGCCCTACAGGCTATACTGTAGAGCACCAAATGGTCTAGTTAAGAAAAAGTAGAGAAATTGAAGAAGGGGAAGTAAATCTCATAATTTTGCAGCAAGGTAAGCAAGGTGTTAGTTTAGTTCTGGAAAGCACCTCTTTGGTACTCCCCTGCCTGTGGCTACTAGACAGTAGAATGAAATACTGTCTAAATTTTTACCTTTTTTTCATATTTATATCTTTGAAAAATTCCTCTTGAAAATAAGGTTCTGGCCATACGTATACAAATAGGAGAATTTCCCCTCACTTTTCTCATGTAGTCTTTATAAAACAGAATCCAAAACGATACAGAGAAAAAAAACCCCAAAAACCAAACCAGAAAAACAAACAAAAACCAAACCAAAATCCCCCAACCTGAAATTCTATTCAGAAAGCCAAATGCCAAAGGAAAATTCAGTTGTGTATGTGGGTGCTAATCATGGAAGAGGGACGTGATCTCAGTCTGTGCTGTTGTTGGTTTGTTGCAGAAAGCGATTTTATAACACTCTTTTTTATGTTGATCTAGAGTGTATTTGAGTGCCAGGTAATATTTTAAAATGCTGTCCTATAATTAGAGCTGTTTAGAAATTTCTCAAGCTTGTGGCTAAAACTCTTGCAATTAGTAGAAAGGCTTTTTTGTTCCAAAGAGTCAAAGTTACTAAAGACCACGGATGTTAGTTTTTAAATGTGACCTGTTGTTTGTTTTAATTCTTTAATGCAACTTTTTTTCATTCTTCTGCTTTTTTCTGTTTTCTTTGGTGAAATAGCTTTTTTTGGTATGTTTTCTTAATGCTATGTAATAAGAAAATAATTTTTAAAAAATTATTCTTTAGTTTTGTATGTTTTGCTGTCTCTTTTTCTCCAGACTGTAAGTCTGTTTCTCCCTTTATAAACAGTTGGACAAAAAGCAATTACTAGACATACTGATAACAGCAAATAAGAGAACATTTTGCACCTTGGAGATCCTTTATAAGACAGCAATTTTCCACTTCATTGACTCACAACTGTTTTATTTTCTGCAGTAAACTCAAAAAAACAAGTAGTTTTTTAAACAGAATTCATCAAAAATTTCATTATTTTTTAATTAGGTAGAAATGCTTGGATTAATTGAAACAGTGCAGTTGTATAGGGTCAGTAGAAATTGCTGGAACAGACACCCTCCTGGAACAAAAGTTGGAGAAGTAGGATGATTTGTGAACACTGCTTTTTCTTCAAGCCCTTTGATTTTTGAAACTTTTTTCTAGAAGAATGGATATTCCATATAAAGAGAGAAATTTCCCCTTAAGGGTCCTCAGAGAACATTTTAAAATTACACAAAAAGGCTTTAATATAAGTTATTGCCCCATGGCAACACAGGGTACCTACAGAAAAAACATCTGAAACAATCTCTGATCAGAGGACACTTAATCAGAGAAATACTGAGAAAAACTGATCAGGAAAGCAAGTTTCAAAAATTCTCACGGAAGGTGAAGTTTGCTGAGATGAAGAAATTGCAAAAGGAACTGGGAGATGCAGCAGTGACCTAAAGATGGGTACAGTAAAAACCTACAATTCAGAATGTATTTGCAAATCAAAATGGTAGGGTAGGAATAGAATAAGTAGAAGGAGGAAATGGAGAATCAGAAAGTGAAAAATGAAATCAGGAATTAAATAACTATTCAGTGTCTCTGTGAAGCATGGAGATATTAATAATACCTTCTATATGCTCTTTACTTCTGCCTGACAGTATAATGGTTGTCAGTGATGCACATGGGATTCTGTACCACCCCTCACTTTTGACTAAAACAAGTTTTTGGGTTTCAGTCCTTTCACTTGAAGGATTTTGATGAAGACATTCTGGTTATGTTCTGAGAAGGTATGAAATACAACTGAAAAATAATACTTCCAAGACTTCTACTGTAGACCGAGAGGGAGAGACAAGCATGATGATATTTATGTGTTATGGAGCAGCAAATAAAAAACAGATAAATTTTTAGATAAAACTAAGATGTTTTACGTATCGAAAAATTTCTAGATACTGATGAGAGTGGGTCATCATAATGGAAATAAAAAGCATTTTTATGGGATTTAATGGGGATAAGCATTTTCAGGAGACTGTTGTGGAAAGCGGTCTGGAAATAGTCTGAGTCTGATACCGTGTGATTATACAGGATGGGAAGTGATTGTGTCCATAAAAAGAAAAGAAGAAAAGGGAAGGGGGAAGGTTGAGGGGAGAAAAATCTATAAGGCCAAGTGAGATGGAACAAATAATATGAGGAAGAGGAAAATGTGTCTAGGAGGAAGAATGGCAGGATGTGGGGGAAGGATAATTCTGGCCTTGCTGAGAATTAGAATGAAAAGAAAATGAGGAAAGAAAACCCAAACTTTAGGGCTAAGAGCATATGGGGAGAAGGGAGGAAGGTATATATAGAAAAATACCAGAGTGGATTGTGGGAGATCCGAACTGAGACTTTTGCCAGCTTTCTGCCTAACAGCAACCCCTGTGTCATAAATTCACCAGGAGTGGTGGGAGAGATTACAAATTTAAAAAAAAAAAAAAGAAAAACCCAAGGAAGACATTTAACTGTTCGGGCAGGGAGCCTAGTACCATTCTCCATCAGAGGGCCTGGATGGCCTCTGTTTTGAGGAAGGATTAAGAAGGCAGAGTGTGAAGCACTGAGGGTCACTCAGGGAGCTAGATAAGCAGATAATAAAAATTAGGGATGTTTAGAGTAGGGGAAATGGCAGTAGCAGGGCTTCAACTGGTAAAAATGAGGTTTGTGCCCTGCCCTTGCTGGGGAGCCCCTGGCAAGGGGATGAGTGAGTTAAGATGACCGAAACTCCACTCTTAGTAATTAAACAACAAAGATTTTTTTAATGTATGTAGCCATTACTGCAGATGGTGATAACTTAACAATTTCCAGTCACAAAATAAAGGGATTTACAGTAATGAAGGATCTAGCAAGTGCATAAAGTCTTTCACTGAAATGCTGATGAAAAATAGAAGAGAGCATATTTTCCATAATAATTAGGTTTTGGGGATGCAGTGGATGAGAGCAGTTCTGGTAAAAACTTCACTTTGATCCTGGCAAAAGATACACTGGTGAAACAAAAAGAGGGGGAAAAATAAAATGCATATATAGCATCATCATAATAACAGATTTTTAAAGATTATTAATACTTTTAGATCATGGGCTTGTCCCTTTAGTATGTCCTGGCGGATGGAAATTGCATTTAAGAAGACATTGGGAAAGATAGAAAAGTTGTTAAAAGGACAAGACCCAAGAGAAATTTGGAGTATGAAGACTGCTAAATGAAGGGCTAAATTTGTGGATTGTGCACCATACAATCTCTTTTCTCTATTGAAATGCTTGGTAGCTTTGGTAACACTGTAAATGGGGTTATTTCAGCATCCCATAGGTGTGATCAGTTAGTGTGATTAATCTGTGATGTGAAAAAATTGGGATTTTTAAATGCAAACAGTGTTTATCAAGACTGGGATTCTGTCTCTTAATGGTAAAAGAATTGGGAGTATGCCTTCAGAATACTTCAGAGAAATTTATTAATAAATAAAGGGAAACTCTGGAATGCCGGAAAGGTAATGAGATTGTGTTGCCAATAACACTTGGTTGTCTATAAAACGCACAAAAAATAGAGCAAATTAATAACTGTATTTGGGTTTCAGAAAAAGATGTTTTAATATTGTGTGCTAAAAATAAGTGTAATTTTTTGAAAGTCATTAAAGGAGACAATTTGAAAGAAGTATAAATTTTTTTTTTGTAAAACATATTGTGAAATTAATGCCAGCAAGAAAGATTAAGAAGAAAATGTGTTGTTATTTTATGCTGTTTAATTGGAGGAAACTGATGGCTAGTTCAAAAAAGAACATACATTTATCCAGGTATTTCTTAAGGAGTAATAAACCTTTAAGAGTTACAGGTTGGGGTTTTGTGTATTCTGGGGAAGGTGTGGGTATGTGTGTGTCTGAAATTTGGTCCCTCTGTCAGCTAAAACACAAATTCTTAGATAGTCCCATCAGAACATGATAATTGTTAATGCAGACAAATAATGCAGCATGTCCAATTTCGTGTACAGGAAAACTGTACAAGGATCTAATAATTAACTCTTACTAGATAAATTATGTAATGAAATTATGAGAGGAGGGCGTGGTGTCTTCCGTCTCCTTGAAAGGAATCAAGATGAGGTGTAAAATCTTGACAAGAATAAGACTGGCAAATTTAATTAATAACTTTGGACATGTTGTCTTTGACCTCATGATAAATTTGCTAAATTAGCTTTGTTTAGTGTCTCTTTCTATTAACTGTCATCACACAAAGCAAAGGAATCCCTCTCTGCACGTGAACCCCATGCATCTATTTGGGTCCCAGCAAGCTTTAGACATTTTTAGGGAGCATTCGTGTTGCTCTGTGATTAGAAATACTTTGCATTTGCCCTAAATTAGAAAAAAGATATTATTTCAATGTTTACAGGTCCAGGGTTTTTTTTAGTGTGAATTCATTCATTAAGATACTCATCCCTTTTAATCAATGCATTTATAAGAACTCAGAAGTTTGAAAAATCTGTAATATACTGAAAATCTTCAAGAGGAAATAATGCGCTTTGGAGAGAAATTTGCTGGGGTCAGGAGAAGGAGGAGACAAGACAGAATCTCAGAGGGAACACTCTCCCCTCACCCTGGAAATGGCATTTGTTTCCAGACAATGTTCATTATGTTTTCTAATGGGGACTTCACACTGGAAATTCAGCAGGAATGCTCCTCTTGTCCCTCTGTATGTGTGATCTCTGTCTAGAAGCCCAAACACCCTGGGTGGAAATAACACAAGTATCATCAGGATTGATGGAAAAGTCTCTTCAGAAAAGCTTTTTATTCACATTGAATTCTCCTGCTGCAGAAGTTTCCTTTGTGCAGAATAAAAACTGTCACCATTTATGTGCTAGTATTTAGATTAATAGCATGCTTCCCTTCTTCAGTCCCTGGGTTGAGGATTCAGGATGCTGAAATATTAGATGTGCTGAAGGGTGGCAGTGGAGGAACTCATCAATTCAAAATGCTCGGAGAGAGGTTGCCCTTAGCTGAGTAGAACATTCTGACTCGAACAGGGGACACATCTCCAGCAGGCAGGAATTACATTTGAATGTTGATAACAACAAATGCCCAAATGTTTTTTTTGTTTTTTTGTTTTTTTTCTAAATAGAAACAATTATTTTGGAAATGCTTGTGATGCTTTTTCAAGAGCCTGTTGTTTGCAGAAGCAACAGTAATGGCACAGTGACTTGGTACTCTTGATTATTCCTTGCATGGAAAAGGTTAAAACAAAACACATCAGCCTGGTTTTCATATTTCTAGTTTGTGGATTCCTGTTGGATCTGTAACGAGATAAGTGTCTCATTAATGAGTGGCTTTTCTTCAGAAATGATTCTTTTACATTTTAAGGTCTGTTCTTTGAAAAGAGGAAATGTTTGCTGAGTTTTAGAAACAAAGAATTGCTTTATCTTGCAAATTCTCTGTTTTTGAATTTGCTCTCTCCGGAACTGGCGTCTCAGTTCTGGTTTTTTAAATACTCTTTCAAGCATATACCTAATTAAAGTATTGAGCTGCATCCTTTCCTCCTTTCCTGAAGGATGCAGATTCAGCCTCTTCCATGTGGTGGGTGTGGGTGGGAGAGGAGTGGTGGAAGTGTGAGTGGATCTGGCGTGAATAGATGGAGAAGGCAGCAGGTGGGAAGACTGGGAGACAAAGAGCTTGGGGTCTCCTTGCAGAGTCTGTGAGTAGCCTGTGTGAGGCAAGGAAGTTCATGCTTTGAAGAAAAGGCAAACAATTTTAAATGGTTTTAGATTAGTGTTTGAGCGTGATTGTGCTCCGAAATAAATGTACTTATTTTTCCTTTTTTCCTCATTCAGCGTTTGTTTTTGGATTAAGTTCTACTAGTATTTTTCTTACTGAAGCATTGATTTAGACTCTTCAGAATTCTCAGGGTCAAGAGAAAAACAGCAACAAAGCTGTATTAGCAGATATCGTAACTATACAGATGCTGTTTAACATGTTTTCTAAAAATACTTCAGGTCTTGTTTTTCTCTCCTCCCTAAGAATATTGGGTTCCATTTCATTTATTTACCTGTTGGACTCTTGATTATTGGGATCAGGCACAGATCCGTTTCCAGGTATCTTAATGATGCAATCAGAACTTTTTCTGAAAACGAGCTGAAAAATCTTGATTCCAATCCTGGTAAACACTGTGGAAAGGGAAATGGGTTTCAGTCATATCTGCAGTTTAGAAAGGAAAGAAAACGATAAGCTGATTATCATTCTGAAATATTTTCATTAAAGCTATGGGATGAAAACCCATGGGGCTGATAGAGAAGGAATGTCTTTACACAAGGCTAGTGCTGCTGATATTTTCTGTATTTTCTCTTCTGTTGTCAACTGCTGCAGGAAATTCATGCCTACTGCGTCTTCCAGAAGGTTTTGTATCACTGGTTGTATGAAAAGTTGCATTAGTTTTGCAGTATGCTGCGGACTCACAGTGTTTTAATTGTTGCAAAAAGCAGCTGAACAAAATCAGGGAAGAGAAATCCATTAAAAGCAATTAAATACGAAGACATTTTGTCTGGCTTTAGAAACCTTTGAACCACAAATCACTGGAGGTTGAGAGGGTATTCTTTCATGGGGGAAGGCTTAAAATAATGATAGAAAAGCAAATGAAGTTACACTTACATGTAACTGCAATGGCAACATTTTAAAAGTTCAGTGTTTCTTCTGAATTGTATGGTAGCCTGTCTCCTCCCTCCAGGATCACCCCCTGGGAGCTGTATTTCCATTTACAGACATAGTCTTTACCTTTTGGATAGGAAGGATGGTTTTCTGATCAAATGCAATAATTGGATGCTGTCTGAGGCAAAATTACTCTTTGAAGCTATACAAGAAATAAGAATTTCAGTACACTTTATCTCTTCTCTCCCCCTGAAATCCATAAAAGTACAGTAATATAAATGAAATGATCCATCTAGTTCATAATGGAGCATTATAATCCTGTCTCAAATCTCGTTTTGATCTCAAAATCTGGGCAAACAGAGCCCTCTGTCTGAATCACGTAAGAAAAGCTTGTCTTGAAGGCACTTCATTTCACTCAGGATGAGTGAGATTCAGAGGAACGTCAGCCTTTTCCTCTCCTAAACTTTCTTCCCTGTGCATTGTTGTCAGACAGATTCCTTGGGAGTCTCTCCTGGATCACCATGGCTGTTACATTTTTATAGAGAGAGAACCTGTAGGTGCTGCTTTTGCTGGTGATTTTACCTGACCTGGGCTTTCATTAGAGCAAACCAGAGCAAAGAGATGATGAATATCACTTGTGAGGTCAAGATAAACCCAGATGGCTGCTGTCACAGGAAGGCAGCTTGTCTTGAACTGAGAAAAAATATTAAGTGCTGATTGGAAAAACAGTACACAATAAAAATGGCTCTAAAGGGACAGAACTGATATTTTTGGAAATTTTTTTAAATGCTGCTGTTCAGTAATTTTCCTAATTTTAGTGTTTTGCTAGACATGTAACTCTTAATTCCTGTGGCATCTTTCTGTGTTCCCTGTTAACTAACCTCTCTGAACCTTGATTTTTTTTTATCTTCCTCTGGAATTCTAGTTGTGTCTTCTTAGTCTTACAGCCTGTACATACAAACTGGGAGATGTGGCTGTTTTGAGGTGTTTTGGTGATTGAAGTTCAGGAGCCAGAGCCAAGGGTAGGACTTGGTTACATGTCTGGAACACAGGGAATCATAATCATGAAGGTATTGGAGCAGTGTCTTCAAGCACTGATGTGTTCCGTGGTGACTCATTGTTCTGGCTGTGAAAAGAAGATGGTCAACAATTTGGAATTATTGGGAAGAATGTCCCGAATAATCTGCCATATCGACAAGGGATTACTCTGTCCTCAGTGAAAAACGAATTTCCTGTCTGTGCTGTGTCAGTCAAGTGTGAGATGAAAACCAATTCATTGGTCTGGGCTATCAAACCCAGCTAAATCCAGAAGTGTTGGTTTTCTCCTGAGGCACTTTCGTAGATTTGGCTTCTAGAAGCGGAGAATGAAGGGTGGGGGTGGCTGTGTGTATGAAGTCGATGGATCTCATAAAGCCAGGTTAAGGCAAAATCCTTGATACAGAAACTCCCACTTCACTCAAATGCAGGTAAAAAAGGTGGGACTGAAACAGATTTTTAGCCTGAGATTTCTTTTTGTTTACCAAAAAGAATCTGAAATTTAGGCCTGAAAAGTATTTGTTGGGGGCCAGACACATAATGAAGGTACTAAACTGGTTTAAAAGTGCTTGAGAGACATAGCGAATTATTAGGAGAAACTGAGAAGTAGAATATGGTAGAATTAGATAAGTAATTACCATGTTAAACAATTAAATATGGCCTGAACTGCCTAAGGCGCATCCTAAAGTGGATGTGTTTAAGAACAGGATCAAGTTTCATACTGAAAATATGTTAAAAAGAGAGAAGTAGCACAAAATTTCGTATCCTAAATGCTTCTGCAAGACATCAAGCACAAATTGGGCCTTCCAGGAAACGAATTTGCATTCTCTTCTTTGCCATGATGTTGATCACGAAGAGACCTTTTTAGGCTCCCTGCCTGCCGTGTTCCCTGTCTGTCAGAGCAGGCATTCTATGGCCATGGTTTATCTCCCAAGGAGTACGTTTTTTGGATTTTATGTTGGGAGTTCTTTCTAGCAGAGCAGTACTTAGGTACTCTTAATTCCCATAATCTTCCTGCGTTAGTACTCATTCTTTGGTAGATTTGAGAGGCAGATTTCTTCTTTCGTTAAGCAAAGTACTGTAAAGAGAATGGTAATTTGCAGGTAGGAAATTATGCCTTCCCATTTTGAGATCTGCTGAGTGACCACAAGGTGATGATCCCAGGTTTATGCAGCTGCTCACATGATTGTCTTCATGGCCTGGAACTGTCTTTCTGTGGGCGTGATTTACTTCATCTTTGATATCTGCAATTAAAGAATGGTCCTGAAATTGCATGATAATAGACAACTGTACTTTAAAGAAAGTGCAAGAAAGCTGCCAAGTATTTTTTAAAATATTACTCTAAATAAGAAGGTAGATTCATATTACACTGTAGTCACATATGCAGAAAAGATGGGAAAGAAAAACCCCACATTCTTGATCTAAGAAAATAAATGTAAATTGGTGTATATTAGACAATGTCAATGGAAAAGTTGTAAATGTGAGGCTGGTATAACGATTTAATGATTTTAATGATTGGAAGTGAAAGTTAATATTTATATCGTAAAATAGAAGATAAATTTTGTATGTTGAATGGTACAGATTTAAAGTACAGAAAAAGATTTTGGAGAATTATAATAGCAAGTTCAGTTTCATATGGCATGTTGATATTTTATCAGTAGTATTTGAAAGTATTTGTATCCACCATCTCACAGCTCATGGTCTCGAGGGAACTGGCCTGAGAATCAAGAAAAGTAGAATATGAAGAAAAAGTTAAAAAGCCCTAACAGTATTTGGTTTAATAAAGAACAATATGGAAGCCTGTACTACTGCAAAGGATGGTCTTATATAAAGGATAAGTATAGTTCAGTGTGACATTTTGCTAGAATCCAGTCATCCTCCTCTCTAAAGCAGAACAGCAGAATGAAATTTCAGATAAATGATCAATGCATATCCAAGAACTGTTTGCAGAGGAGACAGACAGGAGGGAGGGTGAATCTACACCTACCATGCAGACAGGTTAGAAAGGGATTCTGCTGACTCTTGAAAGAGGAAGGGAGTGTCCAGTTACCTGAAGGAGCAGCAATTATAATGTAAAATTAATTTGTGGAGCTCAGCAAGGTGTCTTTTTAAATAAGAGCTCTTGAGTCTTGCAAAAGGACATTGAATTAACAGAGGAGGAGAAAATCCCTGTGTGATGGCGTTGGTTACATTTGCCCTCCTCTTGTCCTCTTGTTCCCTCCTCCCTCAGGCTGTCAGCTGAGTTTAGGAATAAACTGCCCCAGAGGAAAATATTTTAAAGCTGCCAACTTTGAGAGGTTTCTTACCTAGTAAGGTGAGGTAGTAGTCAGAAGTGAAGAAATGCTAGTGGATTTTAAAATGTTTCAATTCCCTGTCCAGGACAGTCATGGTGTTTCCATTTGCAGTTTTTCAGAGTTAATTTTTCAGAAATTAAACTGTTGACAGAAGTAATTAAGTAAAATCGGGTACAGCAGCAGTGATGCAATGGTAAGAAGAAGAGGGATTAGTGAGGGAGGAAAGCAACCTGAGCTCTGGATCAGATGAGGAAAGAGCTGCAGTGCAGAATAAGCAGAGATAGGGAGGGCAAAAGAAATGTCCTGTCATTTGGCTTGTTTGTATTTTTTCTTGGTTTGTTTTGCCTTTAGAAACTGACGGCTCTTAAACTCACCAGTCTATATATTCACAGAGTGGGCTGAAAATTTACCGAGGTACAGTTTTCTGTTAAGAAATGATGATTTGATGGAATTGAAATGCTCTGTGGGAATGGCTGGTGGGCTGCCCAGCTGCTTTGCTCTGCTCTTGGCTGCTGGCCATCCAGTCTGCTCCCCCAGCTGCCTGTCATGTGGGCCTGCTGCCTTGGCTCTTGTAGTCCATGTTAAGTATTTGTACAGTCTAACAAATAAAACAGCAAATCACCAATTAGAACACCAATTAGCCATCACGACTTAACCGACTACAGTCTTAATTGGACAATCATTTTCAGTAATAATTGATTGATCCCTAACTAGCAACCATTAATCAATGATCTTGCATTTCAGTACTTAAGACAAACCTTTAAAAAATTGACACATTCTTATTTTAATTTTTGATTAATTTATAAGAATACATAAAATACATACTCCAAACTATGCTGTGCGATAATATTTTCAATTTTAAGATGTTACTGGTTAAAAATCAAAATCAAAACAACCAGTGAGGGTTTTTTTCTAAACTGATCCTCAGAATTTTGTTCCAAATGTGGGATTTTGTTCAGTTTGCAGTTTACAGAACAAACTGTTTTTATGCTGCAGCTAATGAAGCTTGGGCAATGAGGAGCTGGTGTCTGTTGTCCTTTCACACCTCCTGTCCTTCCCTCTCCCACTTAAGCACACACAAACTGAAATTCGTCTGGTTTCCCCGAGTGAAGCATCCTGAATGACATCTTGTTTCCTACAGCATCTCTGAGCAGGAAAAGCACATGCTTGAGTTTAAAGCTGTGCTACTGGGCTAAGTGTCTTTTCCCAAAGAGGAAAGAGTAATTAAGCTCTATGTGCTTTCTGGAAGTAGGCCTTGGCTTGGGGGCTCTTTTTCCTACCCAACAGGCATTTTCGGTGACATTCCTCCAGTTTTTCATCTTTGAGAAGTCTTGCTTTCTCTAAAACTCATTTGAAGGCAGCTAACAGGTTCAGGAGTTACTCAGCTGGAAAGAACAACATAAAAGCAGCAACAGCATTCTTAGGGGACTTGGTTAAAAATTAACCTTTGAATTTTTCCATTAAGCAGAGTTCCAGATTCAGCTGAGTTTTTGTTACTGCCCAGCACAATGTGGTTTAAGATAGGAAAGGAACAACCATAGAGTTTAGTGATTTAATTTTTGTGATTATTTTCCTTTGGTTTTTGCTGGTCTGTTTGTGTGTATTTAAATCTCTTTAGAGTCATTCATGCCTTAGTATATTCAACTTGTCCACTCCCATTTTCTGTGGAGTGCCTGAGGTAGAGCAGCTGTGTAATTAATGATAGTAAGGCTTTTTTCCAACACTAGTGATTCTCCAGCAGTGAGAAACTGACAGAGAAATAATGGGGCTACTTGTCAACTCAGTAGGATTCCTGTCTTTGCTGGAATAGGTTGGAAAAACGGTGAATCAAGGACAGAAAATTCCATGCTAGTAGCTCTACTTCATAAAATGTTTTGAGGATGATGGATGTAAATGGTGATGATCACTTGCCATATGAAAGAGATTAAAGCATTTCAATAAACTGTCCAGATATGACAGTCCAAAAAAGATGTTTCAGTAATGTTTGTGTGTACACATGAACCAGCATTAGTTTCTGTACTTCAGAAAAATTTGTGAGGCAATCTAATAGTTTTTGTGAGGTCAGTATATCTAGATGGGAAAGAGGAAAGCTAAATCCTTTAGTAAGTATGAAATAAGAGCAGTACTCATCAAAGAAAAGTAGAGGTTAAGAAGATCTGCTTAGTGGTTAATTTGCTTGTGCTGATCAGTATTTGGGCCCCAGCTCAAGGGTATTGGCAAAATAAGGAAGTGCCTACAGGACAGCATGATGGGGGGAATCTCTCTTCTTTGGTCCACATGATACATTTGTTTTTGATACTGACTTTCTCCAAGCTCAAGAACAGTTCATCCTAACTTGCAGGAAGTTGAATAAAAAGGAAAGGAATCCTGCATGGATGTACAAGATGCTCCTGATAAGACTCAGGCATAAAAAGGACACATACAGGAGGCAGAAGCAAGGATAGATGACTCTGGAGAAATGCGGAGATACCATCCAAGCATGCAGGGATTGCATAAGGAAGACCAAAGCCCATATGGAGTTGAATTTGGTGAAGGAGGTGAAGGGAGCTTCTGCAAGCGTATCAGCAGCAAAAGCAAGATGAAAGAATATGCAAGTCTGCTGCTAAATAAGGCAGATAACAAAGGATATGGGAAACAGTGAGGTACTTCATATTGGCACCTTGGACTTTATTGGTAGGACTCACTTTCAGGATTCCAAGGCCCTTGAGACCAGTCAGCAAGTCTGGACCCTGGAAGATTTGCTGTCAAAAGAGGATCAAGTTTGGGAACATTTAAACAAACAAATATCTACAAGTCCATGGGACCTGCTGGCATACATCAGTGAGTGCTGAGGGAGCTTATCTCTGTCACTGTGATTATCCTAGAAAGGTCATGGTGATGGGAAAGGTTCCTGAGGCCTGGAATAAAGCAAATTTCACTCCTGCCCTTAAGAATGACAAGAAGGAGGATCCTGAGAGCTACAGGCCAGTCAGCTTCACCTCCATCCTTGCAAATGTGATAGAGCAAATTATCCTGGAAACTCTTTCCAGCACAGTCAGGGCAGGCAAGTCACTGGAAGTAATCACCATGAATTTATGAAGGAGAAATAATGCTTGATGAACCTGATAGCTGTTTGCAACACAATGAGTAACTTGGTGGAGGAGATGAGAGCCACAGATACTGTTTTTGTGTTTATTTTAGTAAGGTTTTCCACCCTGTCTCCCATAATATGCTGACAGACAAACTTATGAGATACAGACTAGATAAGTGGTCAGTGTGGTAGATTGAAAACTGGCTCACCCGGGCTCAGATGATTGTGATCAGCATCTGTCATGGTCAAACCCCAGATGGCAACCTTAGTACCACACATCCACTTGCTCAGTGCCTCTTTTCCCCCGGTGGGAAAAGAAGAAGAATCAGAGGGAAAAAATGAAGGGTAAAACCATGTGGGCTGAGATAAGAACAGCTTATTTAAAGTGAAACAAATTAAAACACAGTAATACTAATGGTAATATTAACAATAATAATGATTTTAACAAAAAGGAAAGAGAGAAAGGAAAAACCCAAGAGAAACAAGCACTGAACAATAAAATTGCTCACCACCCGTTGAGCAGTCTCTGAGCAGAGGTTGGCCCCTCCTGGCCAACTCGTCTGTGTTTATATACTGGACATGGCTTTGTGTGGTATGGAATATCCCTGTGCCCAGTTTGGATCAGCTGTCCCAAGCCTTCTGCCTCCCTGAGACACGGAAAAGTCTTGACTTATGGTCAGCACCTCTCAGTAACAACTAAATCATCTGTGTGTTTACATTATTCCCATCCTAAATCCAAAGCACAGCACTGCGCCAGCTACTAAGAAGAAAATGAACTCTATTCCAGACAAAACCAGGACATCATCACAAAGTCCAGCTGGAGGCCAGCCATTAGAGGTTTACCCCAGGGGTTGAGAGTGGAAGCAGTGCTCTTTAGCACCATAGGTTGATGACCTTTGTCACGGGGTAGAGTGCACCTTCAGCAGGGTTACAGACAGTACCAAACTGGGAAGAGATGACAGCGTTGTGCTGCTGTTCAGAGGGAGCTGAACAGCCCCCAGCAGCCTCATGGTGTTCGACAGAGGCCAAGTCCTTGTCTCTGGAGGAACAACCCAGTGCAGCAGCACAGGCTGGAGAGCAGCTTTGCAGGAAAGGCCCTGGGGGTCCTGGTATGTGAGGTGATCATGAGCCAGCAAAGGCAGCCACTGGCATCCTGGGCTGCAAAAGGCAGAGCATGACCACCAAGTTGAGGGGTGATCTTTCCTCTCTGCTGAGCTTTGGTGAGGTGCATGTGGAGTTCTGGGTCCAGTGCTGGGCTCCTGTGCCGGTTTGGACACAAATCCAGGCGGAAACAACCCGAGAGGGGCGTCTCTCTCTCTCTCTCTCTCCTGCCTGCCAGGCAGGCAGGCCCCAACAGCACCTCCCCCACGGGTTCGGGAAAAGAATTTCTCGAGGGAAAGTAAAAAAAACTATTTATTTAACAGAGGCCCCCGCTTGCACAGGGCATAAAAAAAAAAGAATATTGAAACCCCCTCCCCTGTCCCCCAAAAGAGGCCTATGGCTTTTAGAGTTCTTTCTGTAGGTAAAACCTGCAGTCCTGAGCTGGGCCGGGCCAGGCAGGGTCCGACGATCCCCCTTGGAGGGGCCCGCCGAGCAGGTCCAGAGATGGGAGCTGGTCTGGGATGAAAAACAAGCCAAAAACAGTCCAAAAAGGAAAAGAGGCTGCTGAGGCAGATCACAGTCCCTCCTCTGCTGAAAGCCAAAGAGACTAGAGAGCAGAAGTCCTCTAACCAACCAAATGTTGTCAGAATTGGGAGAGAAAAGAATGCAAAACATTCTAAATGCAAGGTCAAGCTCGCCGCTTTGAAGAGTTCTCTCGGCTTCTCTCTCCCCCCTTTGCAATTTAAAGGTTCACTAGAGATCAAGCAGGTGATGGGGAATACAGTATGGTCACAGAATCACCCCAAGACAGCTCCCATGTAGAATAGAATGGAGAGATAGTGGGGCAAGTCCATTGAAGGGCCATGGGGCTTTTTAAGGGCACGGAACATCTCTCATGGAAGGAGTGGAGGCCGAGAGAGCTGGGGTTGTTCAGCCTGGAGAAGAGAAGGCTCAGGAATGTCTTACCCAGTTTTACAAATAAACAGAGCCAGAATCTTCTTGGTGGTGCCTACTGAAAGAAGGAAAAGCAGCAGGCACAAATAGAAAACACAAAATTCTTATTAAACACATGAAAATGTATTTATTTATTGAATTGTGAAGGTGATTGAAAAGTGGAGGAGGTTGCCCAGAGGGTTTGTGGGGCCTGTGTCCTTGGAGGCAGTCAAAACCCAACTGGACTTCATCCTTGGAATGCTCTAGTTGTCCCTTCCTTGAGAAGAGGGTTGGACTAGGTGATCTCCAGAGATTGTATCTTTTTGTGCAAACCTTGGATAAATTGGTTTAGTTATAAAGCATCCAGTGTCAAGTATGGCTTTCTGTTTGGAGTCAGAGGGGTGTTTTTCGTAGAGTCATGTATCATACAAAATAAATTAGAAGCTTTGTGATTGCTAACAGCATTCAGGGAATGTGTACGGAGAGTATTAAATTTGGTTAGATGAATCATCTCTATAAATTGTCTGTCAAGGTGAATTTAATCCTTTGTGTGTTGTGCAACACCTTTGCTCACTTGATTCATGTCAGAAAAATACTGTTCCCTGTTAAAATACTTACATTATTGAGAATATTTGTATCAAGTGAAAAATGAAGATGTTTACATCAAGTGAAATTTTATAAGTTTCAGTGGAAAGGTGCCCATAGCAATGATCACAATTCAGAGATTTGCTTGGCTGTTTGTTTGTGTGACAAACTTGGAGGTACACTAGTTGATCAGAAATCCCTTTTGCCGATGGACCTAGGTTTATTTATGGATAAAGAAATACCTGGTTTGCAAAACCGCATAGATTCCATCATTAGAGAAGAAGATTTGAGTTACTTAATGTTGTTTTGTCAGCTTCTCATTTTCGTGGGACAGTACTCCCTACAAAGTAGTTGTGGCACAGTGTGTTATTCAGGAGGGTTTGAAATAATTAATATCTGTTGAATTAATTACTGTATGTGGGTTTCAATAATTTTCCAGTAGTCTTGTCTTGATGTACCTATCCTTCCCTGTGTGTCAAGAAGCTTTTTTTTACAGATAGTGCTGGAAAGCCACATGGAGGACAACAGGGCTCCCACTTGAGCTTGTTCACACAGATTTTGCCATGTGTGTTTTAGTCCACAAGTAAAAATGTGGGGACAGAAGTGTTTTGGTGGGGCAGCCATGTTCCCAAGAAGTTTCATTCAGAGGGGAGCTGCAGGGAAGGTGGAAATGCAGCACTGCTGGGAAATCGCAAAGGGTATGGATAAATGTACTGTCTTTCCTAAAGAGCAGATGAGCAGGATGGCCAAGACAGCATAGTAATTTCAGAGACAGGTACTACTTACTAGGAAAAAAAACACCCCACAATTTGTAGATGGTGTGAAATTTTTATTTATTTGATTTGTGGTTTTATTTCTGCTTAACTTCTGGTAAGAATTTTTCTGTGATACAAAATAAAAGTAGGTTTTATGAATTAAGAAAGATTTCTTTTGGAAGTAGTAGGTGTATTTTGGCAATATTTACTCTCTGAAAAAATCTTCTTAAAGAAAATGAGGAATACCATTGTAGATATTTACCAAGATGTTACATATGACAGAATATATTTGTCACAAGAATAATGACTTTTATATATAAATTGCTTTCACATGGCTACTGGGATGCAGACACACACCCAGTAACAAATTTTGGACTATTGTGATTATTGCTCAAGAAGCAGAGTCATGCAAGCATGTTAGAGATCGCTATATTTAAAGATCTTCTATAAGTCTAATGATTTTTCAGATACTATAAAATTTCTTGAAGACCTTGAAGAAGGCAAAACTAACGATCCTAATTTGCAGTACACACAGGGATCTAAGTATTTTTGCAGGTGATTGGAACTTACAGCACATGAAGATAGGTAGCTCTCTTTTTCATGTTTATACAAACCTAAACAAAGTTTATTTGAACCCTCCCCCCTTTCTCCTGAGCACGTATAATCTGTGCTAGAGCCTGTCAGCTCCCAAAGGCCTGGAGCTGTTTATGCACAGGGGCCTAAGTGGAATTTTTTATGTGGTACAAACTCTCTAGGGAGCTGTTACTATGCATTGAGTAGTGTCAGGAGAAGAATTAGGTACCACAGTGTCAAAACTTCATCTTTCTTTTTTTGTTTGTTTTTTGGTTTTTTTTTTTTTTTTTTAAAATTTCAGTAAAGAAATATATTCACACATTTAAGCACAAAAACTATTCTTTTGCTCTGAACAGGTGGCCAAGAGGCCCTGTGACCAGAGGATGCGACAGAAACTGTAAAACCTTGTTTTCCTGGTTAGTTTTTCTGAGGAGCAGTGGCCATCTCCCCACGTGTGCCTTGTGCAGCCTGGTGTGATGTGGGCTGGGCTCTGGGTTCCGCTGGCTCTGGGGCAGCTCAGGAAGGGGCAGTCAGACCCTGCTGGAGGCAGTCTAAATACCTCATCAAAGACTTTTTGATTCCTGTCTGTAGTAAGCAAGTGAAAAGCAGCAGTCACTGGTCTCTCATAAGGGTGCTGAGCGTCATCTTTTTTCCATAGTTTTTCTTCAGGCTTCCACTAATCAACTGCATGGGAACATTTTTGTCTCCTGTTTTGGTTCTTATATAGTATGGTGGGATACACTCTGATTTCTGCCTACATACCAAGTTTCTAATTAAATGAAGGGTTTTTTTACCTGCATCTGGCCCTTCTCCTTAGAGTCACAAAGAATCACAGAATAGTCAGGGTTGGAGGGACCTCTGGAGATCACCCAGTCCAATCCCCTGCCAGGGCAGGGTCACCTGGAGCAGTGACACAGGAACACATCGGGGTGGGTCTGGAATGTCTCCAGAGAGGGAGACATCATAAGTTTCAGTGGAAAGATGCCCATAGCAATGATCACAGTTCAGACATTTGCTTGGCTGTTTGTTTGTGTGACAAACTTGGAGGTACACTAGTTGATCAGAAATCCCTTTTGCCGATGGACCTAGGTCTCCTGGAGCAGTGACACAGGAGCACATCGGGGTGGGTCTGGAATGTCTCCAGAGAGGGAGACTCCACACCCTCCCTGGGCAGCTGTTCCAGAGCTCTTCCACCCTCCATGGAAAGAAGTTCTTCCTCATGTTGAGGAGAAATTCTCATTTTTTAGTTTTTGCCCATTGCTCTTTGTCCTGTTGCTGGGCACCATTGAAAAGAGTCTGGCACCATCCTCTTGGCACCTGCCTGGGAGATATTTACATGTATGGATAGAAGAAATGGTGCATTTGCCTATGGGAGTCACTGGTTAAGGACCTGCATGAAGAAGGCTAGCAGGAGGCTGTGATGTTATCTCATGTTTTTATCCACCTTGTACTGACCCACAGATGTTGTTTTCTCTCAGGTGAAATGTTTATAAGTGACTCTGGAGGTTTCAGTAATGTTTGAGAAGTCATTGTAGGTTTGATAGGTGTTTCGGTGGGAGCAGCATATGCTTAAAGAGCTTTTACTTGTGTTAATGCTGTTTTTAATGGGGATCCACAAGTGAACTTCTGTGGAAAACCGATTCTGTTAAAAAATCCTTTTTACTTAGATACTGATAGTTCAGATCACTTCTGGCATCCAGTTGGCTGTAGTACTCTAAAGATGATTGTGTCAGCACAAATGAGAGAGGCAGTGCTAGGGAATGTTTATGAATCAGCAGTGCTGGGAAACTGTGGCAAAAACTGTTCCTTTTCATTTATAAATTGCACGGACCCGGCTGGATGCTGCCCTGAGACTGCTTTGAGTTTTTAATCTCTTTTTGTACTCTCTGACTCTATAGACGTGCCCGTCGAACAGATTTTCATTTGCAAGCATAACTTCTAAGTTAATTCCTCTGTTTATAAAACACCAGTTTGGAGTCTGTGACAGGGTCTCAACTGCATGAGGCCGATAAGCACGTTACTGGTGAAAAACATCTGGACCCAGATGTGGCAGCCACACATTGGTAGAGCGAGTCCGGGATGGCTGTTTGTGATCTGAATGTGGGGGTGGCCACTCGTTAGCCAGCACAGGTGCATTTTTCTGCCCCTGTGTTTGTTTGTAAGTGTCACTGGTGGGCTGGGCTGATGTATTTCTGTGGCACCTGCTGGCTGCACCCTTGAAAGGTGGAGAAAAAGGCTTTATATGGACTTGGCCTGAAATGCGTCAAGAACAGAACACATGGAACATTGGGGACCTGTTTCCATCTGCTGCTTCAAAGAGCCTATAAACCAGTTATTGAGTTTCTGTAGAAGGCCTGTGAGATGGGTGGAGTCTTTCTAATTGGTTAATTTTCTTTTCCTTGATTGCTTAAAACAAGACCAAAAAGTCTTCAATGTGCTTATTCATACCAGATACATAAAAGGATGCATATAAATACATTTTTGCCTTCTGAGTTACCTGTTGACAAAATGTGTATACCACACTCTTTTAGAAACTAGAATGGAAATGTTGCTCAGCATTAAACAGTGCATGTAAGTAGCAGAATGCACACTATCAACTTGACAATTTCCTTAAATTGCCTAAGTGTGGAAAATGGGAAGAGGTATTTGAGCCATCTAGTGGTTGGTATGAAACATTTTAACATTTTTTGATAGCTCATAGAAAATGTAAATGATGTCAGCTTGGAAATAGCATTTCTAGTTTATCTGTGTTTGGTAGCATGGCTGTAGAATGAAAAAAACCCAAGCATTCAACTTCAGATTTGAGGCACAGTCTGTTTGGGTTTGTATCTTTTTTTTACTCAGGATTTTAGTGAAAGAAGATACTTGATAACATAAAAATTAAATTAGAAGTTAGTAGCCAAAGAATGCATTTTGCTAGCATGAGATCTTCATAAATTTTGAGGGTTGTTAAGAAAGTTCAAGGAAAGGACTGTAATAAGATAATTTTGTTTTCTGCTTCTCACTGAAAAATGTTTGGGGGGAAAAAGAGGCCTTAAATTCTACCTCAGCAGCTATTTATAGCAGGGACTAAATCACAGGAGTAATCTTCACTGAAACACATGGAATGGATATTCTTTGTGAGAAACTGGTCAAAACTAATGGAGGAATCTGAAAACTGGTTTCTTAGGTTGACGTGTGTTCCTGGTAAACAGAATCACAGAATCTTATGATGTTAAAAAAGACATTTTGTGGGTGAGGATTTGGGTGATGATCCTGCTTGGTCCTGATCTGCATTAAGCTGTGGTAGCATTTCATATTGGCTGTTGCCGGTAGGAACTTGACTGCATATTGAATTTGATGGTATTCTGCAAAAGTAATGAACTTCATGTGTATCCTGCCTTGACTTCTTTGTGGGAAAACACAGCCATACATTGGGACACTCTGATGTCTTCTAGTCCTCTTGAGCCCCATCCGTGTTCAAATGCAGTTTAAAAGATACTTTTTAATCTTAGTTTCTTAGATATTAATATTATCAACAAGCAGTAATAGTAATAATGGTGATACTTAAGGTTAGAGCTATAGTATTTCAGAACAGATGAATTCATCATCCATACTGACATTTCAGAATTTGTACCTTTACATTTGAAGTGAAGTATTACAGGTACAAATATTAAATCTCGCCCTGTTTTTATTGAGAAGGGAGTGGCAGCTTAAGATATTTTTAAGGTCCATCTCAAAAGACTTAAGGCTAAAGGAGAACGTAAGGCCAAAGGAGAATGAGAGAAAAAAGGGAAAACCAGTCACAGAAAAAAGGACAGAACAGTGGTGGTTTATTTGTAGTGGTGTGAGGACCATCTAAAAGCTTTATGTGAACTTGATACATAAACTACATTTTGATAAATCACTTGATCTAGGTTCTCTTTTCTCAACCTAGAAAGTTGGTTATTGTTAAGCCTTAGCATCAAAATATCAGGGATATTATTCTGAGTATGTAAATTTTTTGGACTCTGAATTCTAATAGGTTTCATAAGAAGTCAGATTCTTTGCAAGTGGAAGAGTGTTCAGTTGTCTGGTGTATTTTTGTTTTAATTTTGCAGTGTGGTGATGAAGGGTTTTTGTGATCACTGTTACTCTCGATCTGTGCAATGATCTAAACTTGATTGAGATTTGGAATATCAGAGGGGACAGTGGACAGTCCTTTTTGAAAAATGAGCTGGCCTGAACATAGTAAAGGCTCCTGGCAGGCTGTATTTTGTAGGCTTCCATGTTGCACACATGAAAATCCATCTTACTGCTTCTTTTTAAATGACTTTTCAGTCAGGGCATTACGTGTGCTCAGCTTTGGAGCCTGCCTTCTTCCTGATCTTCCTGTTGCCAGAGCACACTTAAAACGCGGAAAAAGCATGGAATACGGGATTGGAGACCTTTAATCTTTATGATGTCTGTGTTGTGCTTTTGTTCAATTAAACAGGAATGTATGTGGGTTTCTGGTAGTATTAAAGTGTCCTCTTCTACTGTTTGTACACTTCCCTCTACAGTCCTCCTGTTAACATCTGCCAGGGCTCTGATTCCTGTAGTATCTGGTCATACCACAGCATTTTCCTGGAAGCTGTCCACTGCTGAAGCTAGGATCCAGCTGCATTCATGAAGGGATCTTTGACGTTTCCCCTGGTTTTAATTTGCATTTAGAAGATGCAAATGAAAGATAATGAAATTGTCATACTAGGTCCTGTTTCTGATGAATGCTGCTCTTTGAACTGCTCTCTGGTTACCAGTTATTTTGGAGGAAAAACTTGGTTATAACTTTTATATTTAGATTGGGTTTAAATCATAATTAAGATTCCTTTTGTGGAACTCCTTAGAAATTTCTCTTGTTAAAGAACTGCATGCAAGTTAGCAGAGGGATTGTCTTGAAGTGCAGTTTTTGACAGTTGAAGTTCCAGCTCTTGTCCATGTGTCAGAGCTTTGGGATGCATACCTGGTCTCTTAGAATCAGAATTATATATGACAAAAGCCTAAAAAAGTGTGTTAAGCAGCATGTACAATGTCTCTTGTAAATAATGGAATAGTTCTACTCAATAAAAAACAAATGTATTGTGACTGTGCGAAAGAAAAAGCAATTTGTTTATTTTTCCTAGTTTTAGGAAATATGTAATAATTATTTGTGGAACTGGATAGTCAAACATTCATTAGATATTGCTAGTAATTTCACCTTAGAAGTAAGTCATAGTTTATATGAAAAGAAAATGGAGGGAAAATGGGTTTCCAGGAGGGGAATAGGTTTTTGTTGTTTTGCCTTGGTTTTTCCTTTCTTCAGATAGGGGGATACAAAATAGAAATTGGATTAATGATGAAGAAATATGATTGTCATAGATTTGAAGTAGATAGTCTGTATTTTTTGGTATTCAGAAAAGTGAAATCTGCTTAAGCATATATCCAGATTCGTTTAATTAATGTTCTGCATTAGACACTGAAATTAGAGTGTGTAGCTTTGTTTTCTTTTATGTGAGTATAAATTATTGTGACTATGAAATGATGTTTGGTCATAATTTTTTTTTTTTTTTTCATTATATTAAATTGCCAAAGATATCTACTCCATCATTTCCTTCCTGGTGTCTTACAAGTAGAACAGAGCACATTGGTTTCTCTGATGTAAAAGTACTTGAATATTGTTGTTACTCTTGCTCCAAAATAGCGACTTTTTTTTGTGACCATGGAGAACCACTTCTTTTTTTAGTGTCTGCCTGTCTTTTCATTGCTTCTTTTTGGCTCTTCCTGTTCAAGGCAAATTTTAAATATATTTGTCTTATAATAGAAATAGTATATCAAAGGATGGATAAAATATTGGAAACTCGCTCTTATCTGGGTTTTAAACATTGTTTCTTTCCTTTGCAGAATGCTGCCTTTTTATATGGCCTTGGTTTGGTCTACTTCCATTACAATGCCTTTCAATGGTAAGTTGGAATAAGCTGACAATGTCAGTATTGTGTGGTCTTCCATCAGTGTGGGAGTATTTCACCCTCAGTTCAGTGTAAGTGTACAGTAGTTTAATTTTGATTTTATTACAGATATGATGTTTGCAGGTGTTACTGTCCTGGCTCAGTAGCTGTCTTACTGTAACATACTTGGGGCATCCCAACAGTTCCACGAAAAGCAAAGCACCTCAGGAGAAGAATTTGAGCTCCCTGTGACGCGATTCAGCAGTGGGGATGGAGCAGAATGACCTGACAGGCTTTTGAGAGTTGTTGTTATTGATAATCTGTGGCCTGGGTTTGTTGGAAAGCCTGTTTATTAAAAAAAAAATCTTCTTGGAAAAGAGGTGGCAAATTGTGACTATTTTCATTTTGCTTGGTAGGCAGAAATTTTGACAGCTGCATTAGGTGAGGGGTTTGGATGTGGGGAGCAATAGGCTCAGATGGAATCAGTGTTTAAATCTCATGTAAAAACTCAGGTTTAAAAGAGTTGTAATTTCTGTCAGGGCTTTGGGGACTGAGCAGGGCTTTTGTTGAGGGTGGGGGGAGGGTTGGGTTTCAGTTGGGGTTTTGGTTTTGCTTTATCAGTGGTGAGAATGGTGAATGGAAGGGACGCAGCCACTGGGATTCTGTTGAAAGGTCCTCAGACTTTTATTGGTGTTTATTCCTTGTGGAGATAGAGTTAATTCATGGGGGAAAAGTCAGAAGGGTGCAGTGTTTAGGTCAGTGCTTTTTTACACTCAGTATGGAGACTGTTGGTACAGTAAGTGTGACTTTACTACTGGATTGATTACTAAAAAGTTCCATTGTGTTACTGAACTAATCTTGACAGCAGTTACAGATGCAGTGAGGGGCCACCAGCTGATGGTTGGGAACAATGAAGCAAGATTTCTCCCCCCACCTCTCCTTAAATTGTTTCTTTGTAAGGCAAAGGATTTATGCTTTCCTCAGGATAATGTACATAAACTTTTATTCTTCAAATTAAAATAAGTTGGTTAAATCATGAGCTTGAAACATGGAGTATTTTATCTTACAACTTACTGCTTTCTTTACTGATAGTAGTGAAATGAACGCCATTCATGTGTTGGGTTGTACAGGACATGCAATTCTGTTGCATTGTAATTAATGAGAGAAGAATGGAAAAGTTTTCCAAAAGCCTGACAATCCACTGTTTCAAGATCATGATGAGACTTGGTTGAATTTTCCCGAGTTTCAGAACATTCTAGTTGTTACGCAGTCATTTTTCATCATTTAGCATTCAAAAGTGTTTTGTGCGCCATTTCTTGCAAGTTGTATCTTGTTAAAGTTTGCACTGTGAAAATGGTAGATAAACTGTAAGATAAATCAGACAAGGCAGTTAGATTTAGAGTAATTAATTTTTTGAAAAGCCACCTGTTCAACATAGACTCTTGCCATCAGCGGATAGTGTTATTTAGTATTAATAAATTAGCGCTTTGAATTAATTTAGATTTTTCTTCACTTGTTGACAACATGAGTGTAAGCTGATGCCCTAACTTACAGAACTCCACACAGAGCTTATATTAGGGTTGAGTAGAATAATTGTATTTTCCATTTCATTCATGCAACAAAGTTAGGTATAGTGTGGTGCTAAGGACATTGTGTATCATTAAAGTATTGGGTAGAATTTTTAAAGGAAGAAAATCCGATGTAGGTTAAATCTTACACTTTTGTGTTCAATTCTGATTTTTTTCTTTGAGTGCCTTTCTTCCCCCTTTTTTGTGATTTCTTGGGAACAAGAGGAGAGGGATGTGGGATTGTTGGTGTTCAGGTGTGACAAAATCACAATAAACTTGGAGCTAATAGCAAGTCATTTACAATAGATGTTCTTCTTTGAAGGCCATAATCCTCCACAGAACTCTTGCAGATTGCCAGGAGAGTCCTCTTTCAGAGTGAAATGCTAATCTGTCTTCCTGCTGCGTTTATTCCATCTGTTTATGCTCATGGTGGGCATGGATCTCGATATTTCTAGCAGGCAGAGGAAACCTCAAGACCATTTAAGGTGGTTTGTTTATTCTGCTTCATCCATGAACTGGTGTTTTTTAACACCACTGCTTCAGATATTCAGAGATTTTAACAAGAGAGAAGTACATAGTCCTCCTAAAAGGATGGGGTAAGAAGTGCTTGAGGTTTTTTCATGTCTCATATAAACAGCGATTATAAAAAAAGCAAGTGGGAATAAGATCAGCTTTAGAATTATTGTTCATATATTTTATATTATTTTTAAAGTTTTCAAGCTTTCATAAAAGGATGTGTTGGATTGGCTCCAAGACGCATTATGCAGCTCACTGTAATTCAATATTGTACACATTTTTATATACTAGAGCAGCATTGCAGCACTATCTTAAGTACAAATCTTAGCTGTTAGGTCATTTTATGTTGGTGATTTTGTTAAACTGTTCACGTAAGAATTAAAAGTGCTCAACATACATATGAGCGTTGCAATAGTGTTATCAGACCAACCCTATGTCACACAATTATTACAGTAAGATGTGCCATAAGGGATCATCTCCATAAGTTGAATCGGCTACAGCAGAACAGATCTGAAATTATGATACTCCCTTCTTTTACACCATNTGACTACAGCAGAATAAGTCTAAGAGATCTGAAATTTTGATACTCCCTTCTTTTACACCATTTATCATCAGTCACTAAGTGGTTGGTTCATTTTCAGTGTTGTTTCCCTTTTTCTCAGAGTAGAAAACGAGTAGAATGAGATATGTAACTTGAATAGCTTCATGCCCTCCATAGTTGTCTTTTAGATTGAACATTTAGGAATTTCAGTAGTTAATCCAAGGTTACTCTTCATTTCTGTGCAATACCTGCACCCAGGTTTAGTGGCTTGGATACCACATTTTTTCTTCATTTCAGTGAGGATTCTGAGCCTGACTGGTTTATCATCTGCTGATTCCACTGACTTCCATCAAGATGAAAAGATGGAGCCCAGGTTCTGACAGTGTGTCCTGAAATTGAATTTAACACTCTGTGGATCCCAGTGTACCTGCTGTGGTGCTCCAAGGCCAGCCTGCAGTGTTCTCAGTGACCTTGCAAACTGCTGGACAATGTCTGTGAGAAGGGCACTAGATTCCTCAGAAACACCTGACGGGAGACTGAGATCAGTCACCCTTATTGCCTTGGGCCCTTTGCCCTGAGGCTCCTCAGTTTAGGGAATCCTTACTAGCTGTAGAAGTTCAGTGTTACTGAAAACTCAATCCTTTAGCATTGAGCCTGAAAAAAAACAAAGACCTGCAAGAGATGATCCAGACTCTTCTCCTCACCTCCACCATGAGTAAAGACTGCCTGTAGAAAACCAATCATTCCTGAGTGGAACTCCCTGGCCCTTCTACTCTCTGATCCTTCCCAAAGCAGAAGCACTATTACCATCTGTTCAATATCTAGATATTAAGATATTTAGAATCACCATCTCTGCTTCTGACTGAGTTCCTCAACACAAAAAGTCAGGTGTGTAGTGGGATGTGTAGGAATGCCCATTGCCAAGTGGAGACCTCTAAGAATTTTAACACACAGTCTGTAGATACTGCTTTCTCAAATAATTTCTCAGATTTCATCTGGCTGGGTCTATATTTATGTGTTTTTCAGGTATATAAAATGGGAATGTACATGTAGAGTACATATGCTTGTAGCAATTAACCAGTAACGAAGTGGGCAGTTCACTTTCTTTTTGTTATGTTATCTTGCTGTGATTGCATAGCAAACTACTCTTGGATTGATAAAAACTCTGCTAATGCTAGGAAAAAAAAATACTCCCAGCTGCTGTTCTAGAGAAACATTTAAAGACTTTGCTGCTCAAAATATTTTGCCATTCAACTGTTGCAGTCCTATGGACAGAAGAGTTGTAGCTAAAGACTGAAAAAGTGCTTCATAAACTGCAGTGTGCTGCTGTGTATGTACATTTTGTCTATGTTCAAACTATGGTTATGAGTTTCAAATAGAAATTTGTCCATCATAGCCCTCCATCACTTTCCTTAGTGAGGCTGTGAAATGACAGGAGGCTTAGAATAGGTGGCCAGAAAATTGAAAGAGGGTAAGAATAAGAAAAAGAAAGTTTCACTCCAGCTCTATCAAGTGACATATTAGAATAATGTTAGGTTCTTTTATTTTGTACTCTCACTCTGATTTTCATGGGTTTTGTTTGAAACATACAAAAGTGGTAACTTTTGAATAGTTAAATTGATGCTCTTTTATTATATTCTTTTGCCTAGTACAAAGCTGATTTTATTCAGTCTTTTCAAGCAAAACCATGCAATAAAAGTCTTATGAGAGCTCACTAAATGTTTAATATAATCATCTATTAATTATTATTCACCTGATTTCTTCACTTTCATAATGGTAGGCATTGTTGTATAGATTAGTGAGTGGGACAATAGCTGCAGTATTGATTCTGGCAGTCTTGATTTGGAGATGTCATTTTTATTTTTCCTGAATTGCTGTAGCAGTGCTGTGTAAAATGAAAGTCCAGAGGTGCTTTTCGTCCTCTGTAGTGTCTGTTCTCCAATCCTGCTTTCCCGTTTTGTTGAGTGTTAGAATAGCCTTTCCTGCCTGTTAAGAGAAATGCCCTCATTCTTGGAGAAAAATCCTTATTTAATTTTAATTAATTCTAGTAGACTCAACCAGAGTTGTCTCACCACGCAGGTGTCAGTATCATCAGAGAACAAAAGGAAAGTCGTCTCTTGCTGAATTCAGACGACTGTAATTTATTTCCGCAGTTTGAGAGCTCCTGGCCTTTCATTTGATAATTTCTCCTTTGGACTGGTGTGTGTTTAGTCTGCTGAAGGACTGAGATGAGAAGTTCTGTCTGTGCATGAAGGGCAGTGAATTAGTGGAGGAGACTCACAACCGACTCTGTGAAGGCTCTGTGCCATCATCCCTGAAGGGAGCTCTTGGACTCATCCAGCTGTTGGGTTGTATCTGCACTTCTGGTTTTGGTCAAGCCGTTCAAGAGCTTTGAGGGAAAACATCTGGATAACTTGGACGCCTTGGATCCTCCAGACCCGCATCTTTCTGAGTGTAGGCTTGGACAGAGAACAGAAATGGGATTAGAGATGTTTGAGAGTAAACAAAGATCTGTACAAGAACCAAGTGACTCCTGCTGTGTCTGGAAGGCCCAGCTCTGAAATGGGTGTCAGTGCTGCTGCGGATGTTCTCCTGTTTGATAGGAAGGGAAAGAATCTGAGGCTCTGGGCATGGCAGTGGAAAACAGGCAGAGGTTTTTGCTGTAGTCCATGTTCTTGATGTGTCCTGTAATTGTGAGCACGTTGCTATTTTGTTTAAATGTTTCCTGCAGGCAAAATTACATCAATATTAATTCAGCTGTGATGTAAAATTGCTTGTCTGTCTGTAAGAGTTAATAAGTAAATGTCTTTTCAGAGCCTGAGTATTTTATTCTATAAAAATTCTACTGAGTATTTAAATGAGGCTGTAGTTACTGAATTAGACATGAGTACCTACCACTGGTAACAAATGTTGAAAATGCTTTTTCAGATCACTTCATTGGGGAAATTCTGTTGATGCCCCTTTTCACAGTGGTGGAAGTAGTTTCTCTTTTTTATTATTCATGCTTGTCATCCTGGAATTTTACAAATTGTAAAACCAATATGGAATTTACACTAGATTGAAGTAGAAGGTAGAATCTGATATTTAGTTAGTTTAGTCTGCACAGAGATGAACCTTACACAAAGCTTGGAAGGGCTCTCTGTCACCAGCAGTTTCTGAGCTAGATGTGACAGTCTTTCCTGTTGTCCGCTGATCATAATTTACTGGTTTTTAAGTGTTGTGCTCCTCTGAAAGATTGAGGTAGGCAGCATTCTTGGTTTTTTTGAATGAAAGACAGTATACATTCAGACTAGATTTCAAAACTGTCCTGGACAGTTTTTTATTATACTTGTGGCTTTATTTAACGCCATTGCTCAACTGTGGCAATGAATAATATTTCCTGTTCAGTAAGCAGGAGGCTCCAGAAATACTTTTGTTGCTCTCAGATTCTCTTAAGCTCTTTTAGAAATCCACTTTTTGATGATATTTTCAATGGGGACGTGTCATAGGGGAAATATGGAAATACTATTTTCTGACCAAGCAAGGATGGCTAAATGAAGAATATGAAGTTTACAGAGTGTTAGCCTGGTCACACTGTGTGATGTGCTATAGAACTGCTGTGTCTTTATTCCTGAGTTTTGTCTTCTCTTTGATAGGAGTCATAGACAGTGATTTTCTTCATTTTTGGGACTTAGGATATTGTCTTTGAACAAAGTACAAATAATGGATTTTTAAATACCAATGGCTAACATACCTAGTGGCCATATTAGAGTTAAAACAAGAAATGCAAATACACAGTAATAGAATCTATCTTCTGGCATAGCAAAAGCCTAGCTTAAAATACATGCTGATATTTAGTGATCAGCCCAGTCTTTGGCCTTTCAGTTTGATCACTGTTTTTGTAGATGATGAAGATGAGCATACTGTTACAAGACAAGGATCTTTGTTTGTTATGAATTCAGTGTAGATATGAGGTGTGTGATTCACCACCACTGTAGGATTTCAGGGAAATTTAGATGAGATGTGAGAGAGCTTAGCTCAGGTGCCGGTTTGTCCCTTCAGCGCTTCACTTGCTCATTTGCCTTGACCTGGCAGAAAAGTAGGGTACTGGGTAAGGAGAGCCTTCCTGAAGGATTGTAATAGAGGAAGCTTCAGTTCCACAATAAAAACTTAATACTTTTTTTAAGCTTATCTACTCTTAAGTTCTATTTAAAGAAGTCAGCTAATGCTTTAGGTACATACAGTTGTTGCATTGTCTAGAGGAAGTTCTGTGTGTTGGGTTTGCTTTGTCATCGATGAGAAAAAAGCCTGTAAGAATTTTAAAGCAGAAGTGTTTTTGCTGAAGGATTCAAAAATTATAACTTATGTGTTTTCTGAGTAAAAATGTCTGTGAAAAATATTTGTTGAATTTTGCATTGCACCTGCTGAACTTTTGTCCTTATAAATCATAATGTACTTGGAGAGTAGGAATTAAATCAATGTGCCTAAAGAGTATGATTTTAAGGCAGTGTGGTTTATCCCTGTCCCGTGTCCCTCTGCTGCTCCACAGTGGCTCCAGCTCTCCCCATGGACTGCCCTGTCACCCGCCCACTTGGCATCAGCCTGTAGGGTTTCCTGGGGCAGCCGATGGGACTGTGCCCCCCTTGCCTGGGGGCTCAGATCTACCCTGAGTGAGGCTGGTTCTGACTCTCTTGTTGTGTGACCAGTGGTGTATGGGAAGGGATTTTGTTTCAACCTGTCATTGCATTTCAGGCAACAATGAGTCTTAGCTTCTTTCTTAATCCCTCTGTGACTTTAATTCTATTACCTTTTAGTCATATTTCAGCTGTCCTAGTTTTATACAGTGGCCTGAGAGGCAAAACAGTCCTGTTTGGAGTCACTTTGTTTCTGCTCCAAGATGGAGCTGTTAGATGGCATTTCTGTTTTGTCTGGTGCAGTGCCATCCTGAACAGGGAAAAGTGAGAGAGGATTTGAAGGTAAGGAAATAGAATCAGAGCCATCTTCGTGTATCATGGGAATATGAAAGAAAGTTACTGTGTGAGGAGGTGGCAGGTTTTTATATCTGCATTCGGAAGTCGTGGAGCAGCTGGTATTATTTGAGTCCTTTCATGGCACTGGTGCTAGGAAAGGGAGGAGAAAGTGGAAAAAGGAGCAGGTAGGTGCAGTGAGAGGAGATGTGTGTGATCTCTCCAAGGCTGCCCATTCCGCTGCTGCCTGGGGGTCTGCACTGCTGGAATCAAAAGCAACCTGGCTGATTTTAATGAACTTGCATTAATTTTGTAACTAATTTGTGAGTCATCCTTCCTGAAATATCAGATATGTTAGTGTATTTCATGCAGCAAATTAGTTTCTCAACATTAGTAGAAAAGATTAGACTTCCAAATACACCAGGATATCTGGAGTTCAAAATTACCCAGTCCTTGAAAAATCAAAAGCCATGCACCAACAACGTTACATGTAAACCATTATTTTGAAATGCTCTTCTGTAACAGTGCTTTCTGATCCACTTTGTTAGCCATATGAAAAACATTGATTATAAAGTAATACTTCAGTAAAAAATAATTTTTTTATCTGTGTTTTTCTTTCAGGGCAATTAAAGCATTTCAGGAGGCGCTTTATGTTGATCCCAGCTTTTGTCGAGCCAAGGAAATTCATTTGCGACTTGGGCTTATGTTCAAAGTGAACACAGACTATGAGTCTAGTTTAAAGGTAGGTTTCAGTCCTTTCAAATGGAATTAACGTTGCTTACGAGTCATGTGTTGCATCTTAAAGCTGCAAGGAATGCATTAGCACAGAACAGTCACAGACCACCTGCTATAGAAACTGAAGTGCTTTAATGTGAAGTGCCTTAGTCTAAACAGAATAAGGATAGGTTTGAGGTGTGTGAGCTGCTACACTCCAGATCAAAAATTTGGTGTTGGGTTCTTATTAAAATACTGAACTTCGGGAGAGATTGAGGTTGTACCAAAAGTGAAGGGGGGAAAAAAATAGCTTGGATTATTCAATTTTTTTATTTATTTCTTTTTTCCCCCCCTAGCTTCCCTGTTGTAAACTGGAAGTTCTTGGAATTAGTAAATTAGAAAGTTTGTATGCAAAATAATGTTACTCTTTTATATAATTGTTACTTTTCTAACAGTTAATTATTCTTGCATTTCCTGGCTTGAGAGTCAGCTTCTAAGGCAACAGTTTCAGGCTAATCAGTTGGAAATGGTTTGTGGTAATTACAGCACTTTGTTTCTTCTGTACTTCTTCAAATTTCTTACTGTTTACATTCTTTTCTGGTCTCTGATGGTAATCTGTCATTTTATCTCCCTCTGTTCAGCGCATTTGTCCATGTTTTTCCTCTTTCCATATTCTACTTTATCCATGTGTCCTTTCCTTCCTGGCCTCTAAATTTAGCTTTTCTATGTCTTGGAAAAAGGAAGTGTTCTTTTAACGGAGTTGCTTGTGGTGGGAAATACACCTGCAGGGCTGCAAATTTTGTAATTAAGTGTAATTTATAAACACATTTCTGCATATTAATCTTTCCTAAAAATTACAGAAAACCCTAAGTGTTTTGTTGTCAAGAATCTTATGGCTTCCTTTTCTTGGCAGATTGTTTTCTTGGGTTGTCAGAATCACATTGTCCGCGATTCGAAAGAGTGAAGTGTTACTCTCAATTTTTCCTCTCAGTATTTGTGATAGAGGGAAACAGTTCTCTCACCAGGCTTCCCTTTTCACCCAGAGCCCAAGGTTTCACCTACAGAGACAGATGGAGTTGGAAATTGGGCAAAGGAGTAGAAAAGATTCCGTGCAATGAGTGGCGAAAGAGAGCAAGGAGAGGTGGAGGTAGATCACTGTTGAGAAAGGGATTAGGTACGAGCTTGGGTGATCCTATTTCCTTATGCTTTGGCACAGATTTGGTATGTCATGATATATAGGGAATAAAAGAAGTGCTGAAGTACATTTTGGTTTTATTTTAAAAGAAGCTGGGGCAAAACAAGATTAAATTTACAAGGAGGTGGTTGTCTTGTAGTCAAGTAGTAGAAGAAGGTCAATGATCTCAAACGTCTTTTCCAACCTAGTTGATTGTATGACTTTAATATTTGATATAAATTGATTAAGAGATAGATAACCTTTTTCTGCTGTGCCATAAAATCTGCAATTCTATCAGTGAATCAGGTATTTAAATAAATATAACTCAATCTAAATAATTTCCTGTGTTTGATGTTCACAGCTTTGCAAAACAAATCAGTCACTTACTATGAGGATTTTAAGTATACCAAATTTCAAGTTTTCAAAACACCAGCTACAAAAGGGAAAAACACCGAAATAGTATTTCGAAAACAGAAAGAAATTAATCTTTTTTAATGCAAAATTATCATGATTCCATTGCTTTTATGTGGCGTGTGGTTAAGTCACTTTAAGAAAACAAATGGCCACAAGAAAAGCAGCTTACCCTGGGGCAGAGGATGGTCTTCAAAGGATGGTGAAATGAACACAATAGGTGTTTGCATTAAAGATGGTTTCATGTTTTTCTTAAAGCAATATAACTGCAGGTTGTTCCTAAAAGCTTGTCTCGTTTTCCACCTTGCAATCCTGATTGCATCGTTCAGCACTCTAAGCCACATTGAATTAAGTGATTTTTTTCATTTTTTTTGCTTTTCCTCATTTGCAGACTGAGGTGGATCTGAAGTCTGAGCCAGCTCAGCTTGAGATTGCCCGGTTGGTACATCCAGTGCAAGGTTGATGGAACAGGAAGGAGGAGATAGAGCTGTCTTATCCCCTTCTGGTTCAAAATGTAATGAGAAACTTCTCTGGAATTACCAACTGAGACACCTGAAGCAGAGTTTCTGGTTTTCTTCCTTTGCTATGGAGGTTGCAATCCTTAGTAAAGAATAACAGTGAGGAACAAAGGAAAAGACCCATTGGAAGGCGGTCTGGAACACTTTGAGCTGTTTCCAGTTCAGCTCAGCTGTGGATTTAAGGTACAGTCCAAGGACTTACCTACTTGGTTTGAAAACAAAGTGTTAATGATTGAAATTTACCAGTTTAAACATCACAGTGTGTCAGTTGAGGAGAAGACTAAGTAGAACAGGGCTGTAGCTTCTTTAAAATCCAGTCTGACTGTGATTTTAAAAAACCACACCTTAAACCAGAACTCTGAGTGGACGAGAATATGAGAGGCAAGTCAGAAAATACTTCCTTAGTGAAGAGAAAGAAGTGAAGTGCTGGTGCAGTGGTTACACTCAAGCATGGGGAGAGTAAAATGGGGAAGGGATGTAGGAAAGAGTGTGAAAGGATGTTTTCACACGTCTGTCTTATTCTCTAAGACACGGAGTATCTCATCCTCAAACAAATGAAAGATAAGAAACCCAAAGCAGTGAAAGACAAAGTTGCCTTGTTGTGTCTTTTTTGATTTTGTGGACCTTTTTAAAAGGATCCCGGATTTTAGAGAGTAATTGTGGGGGTTGGGATCCAGCCTGGCCTTGAGCACAGACCCTTTCCCTGGGGCTCTTTGCCCAGTTTGAGCTCCCCGTTCACACGGAGGCAGAGAGTGGAAGTAACTTTTCATCTGGCATTCACTTGTGACTGCTCTGGATTTCACAGATTGTACCAACGTTGCATTAAAGTACTTTGAAATATCATAATGTTTTTGATGGTATTTAAACATTCATGTTAAGTCTGTAATTGCTAAGAATAAACCATTGCCAACAGATGAGTCATTGTCAGTAAGAGTCATTGTCAGTAAGAGTCTTCAGGCAAAGGGGGAAGATGGGAGTCTGAAGGTCATGTATTTCATGTTTTTCACAATTTTAGAGAATTAACATAAATCATCTGTATTTTATGTAAGCAATTTAAGCACAAAATTAATTTTTACTATTTTAAGATGTTGATGATCAAGATAATTGCTAGAGTGCTGTTTAACAAGCATAAAATCAACTCCCAGTGTTTTTTCAAAATCAATTACTGGTTTTGCCAGTTTTGCAGTTAAGACTTGCAAATTACTATGAGAACTCTTGACTTTCTCTGTTACCCCATTGCCATAAACTCTTGCAACACCAGTGCTGTTGAAAATTACTTGGCCTTCAGGCTTACATTAAGGAAAAAAAAAAGATGTCCCTACTGGTTGGAAAGAAAACAGTCCTTGTGTAACGTGACAGATGGGGCAGTGTTACTCTCGGAGGTGAGACATGAAAACTGAATTTGCCCCATTCATCAGAAAAGTACAATTAATTCCAAAATTAACTGGCAGTGACTTGGGGGATGGATTTTTTTTTTCTATAAATTGATGACTGTAGCAACAATATGCTACTAAGGTTTACCTCGCAGTCCAGCTTTTTCACGGTTTACTACATTGTGCTGCCCCTTTCCTGTTCACCATTTCCTACAAATGACACAAGGAATACTGTGTTCAGTGGCGGTAGCTGTGGTGGCACTGTGATAATTTGAAAGAGGAATAAAGCAAGATCTCTAGGAATATAATATATCTTTTTATTCATTGGGTGGATGTAGTTGAAAAAATATTCATACTTCTGAATATGATGTGCCACATTATTTCTGGCATGTCACTCACTGTCCTGGTCATTTTCCTATTTACTGAATATATTTTTTTGGTTTTGGCCTTCTTGTTTCATAGATGGACGTAATCATTCTCGTCTTGCATGCGTGTCTCAGTTCTTCTCTTAAATACTCTTGAATCTTAAACAATTTCTAGCAAATATGTGGGAATGAAAGATTTCAAAGAGAATTTTGAAGGACGTTCCTGTACACATACTGCTCCAGAGCCTTTTGAGATCTGGGAGCTGAGCACCAGGTGACAGCTATGGCAAGCCAGTCTCCCTTCTGGTGCTCATCCTGCTTGCTGGCGTTGAAATCTCGCAGTGTTCTTGGTAGGGATTTAGAGCCGTGATCCTGAAAGCCCTTTGAATGCAGAATTCATACTTAAGGGACAAAAGAAATCTTTGTTTTTTATATTTATTAGATTGATAACATTGAGGGAACACTAGGGGCCAGGGGGCAGATTTTCTGAGGGCTTGGTTTTATGAGGGGAAGCTTTGTTTGCTTTTGTTTAGGGGGAATTGTGTGGGTTTTGTTTGATTTTGTTTGGGTTTGGGGTGGGGTTTTTTTAATGGGTGGTCAGTAGGAATGCTGGACAGAAGCAGGTTGGTTTGTAGCAAACAAAGCAATGTTTTGCTTTGGTAATTTTATTTGGTTTTATTACAGGTGCACCCTGTACCCAGTAACAAAACCCTTAGAAGAATGAGAACTAAATTTCTCATGTTTTCAATTATCTGCCTTTTAGTAGAAATACTGATTCTGTCTTTCACTTACAGAAATTTTTCCTCCTTCTTTATACGCAAAACAGTTATTCCAGTAGTTTGCTTCAGGCTTATGCTTTCATCTTGCCCGTAAATCATCAATTTAAATACAATTTTAATTTTTTAATTATTCTTCTAAAGATTCTCATTTGCTGGTAATGTTAAGACATGCTGCTTATATTAGGATAAGAAAAAGGCTGCAAAAGAATTAAAATTTATTGGGAAAATGTGTATGAATATGCATGAAATACAAAGAAATTAAATACTGATGTACTGATGAACAGCTTGGAGTACTTATTTATAGTCAGTCAGACACTTTTCTACCACTTATTCAAATATTTCTCCTGTATATATATATATTTATGAAAGATATTTTTAGCTACTGCAGCTATTATATGCCAGCACATAGCTGTTATAGACATATCATTCATTTTTTATGTTCTTTCTCTGACTAATAAGTAAACAAGTATTTAGGAAAGTGAAAATTTGTGATATGAAGCCTTCATGTGCTGTTTTATCACCTAGTTATTTTTCTCATATGGGCTTAGATTAATAATTTTTAAGTTTAAGCATTGTACATTGAAACCTTATGTATTTTAAGTATTAAAAATAACTAGTAAAAATACATGCGTTTATGAGAAGTTTTAGTTTCTTATGTCTAGTTTTATGTCTTTAATTCTACAAGGAACAGCTGCTTTTTTAGGTAAAAAGCAAAGTGAAGGGCTTTGGTTCTTGCAAGTTGGATATCCAAGATTCCAAGCGCTTCACACAAAAACGTTTTATGGAGAGCAGAATGAAGTGAATCAAAAGATAATTTCAATAAAAATGTAACTAGATGGAAAGCAGCGTTTGGGATTGAAATTTCTCTTCTAGCCTTTGTAGTTTGCATATGTCAATGGTGGAAAGACACATACAAGAAGTAAAACCATGGAAGTTTTTTAATGCAGCATGGCACTGTAATGAAACTGCAGGAGAGTTATTAGTGTGACTGCTTTTGACAGTGGATAATGATAGCACAATGTCTGGCCTACAGAGTGTTCTCTTTTGTTCTCTCTTACCTAGTTTCACTCAGGTTTTTGACTAATTCCTGTAAAAGAGAATTACAGGTGTATTTTAGAAATGTCATGATTACAAAGAGGAGTAAGTGCTAAAATTGAATGAACATGCTGTGTGGCATCTTCGGTCATTTGGGAGGTGGGGAAGAACACACAATGGAAGAGGGATAGGTGATTCAGAAGTTGAGCATTCAAGCTAAGGATATTGGTGCTGGGTGGGGTGACCCTGCATGTATGGACAGACTGGGGAATGAGATGGTGGAGAGGAGCGCTCTGGAAAGGGGCCTGGGCGTCCTGGTCGATGGAGAGCTGAACATGAGCCAGCAGTGCCCTGGCAGCCAGGAGGGACATCGCTGTCCCGAGGGGCATCAGGCCCAGCATCACCAGCCGGGCAAGGGAGGGATTGTCCCGCTCTGCTCTGGGATGGGGCGGCCTCCCCTCGAGTGCTGGGGAAAGTTTTGGGCGCCTCAATGGAAAAAAGACATCAAGCTATTGGAGAGTGGCCAGAGGCAACAAAGAAGGTGAAGGGCCTTGAGGAGAAGCCGTGTGAAGCTGAGGGCACTTGGTCTGTTCAACCTGGAGAAGAGGAGGCTGAGGGGAGCCCTCACTGCAGGTACAACTTCCTCGTGAGGGGAAGCGGAGGGGCAGGCACTGATCTCTGCGCTGTAGTGACAGTGACAGGAGCTGAGGGCATGGCCTGACGTTGTGTCAGAGGAGGTTTAGGTTGAATATCAGGAAAAGATTTTTCCCCCAGAGGGTGGTTGGGCACTGGAGCAGGCTCCCCAGGGCAGTGGTCCCAGCACCAGCCTGGAGGAGCTCAAGAAGTGTTTGGTCAATGCTCTCAGGTACATGGTGTGACTCTTGGGGATCGTGCGGTGCAGGGCCAGGAGCTGGACTCAGCGATCCTTGTGGGTCCTTTCCAGCTGAGGATATTCAGTGATTCTGGTGCACTTCATTCATACACCTTCTCCTTAAGAGGCATCTCGGTCCGGACCGATCCAGCTTTATTAGGTGTAACCCTAACTGCAAGGTTGGCATTCAGGGCACGCAGAAATACTCCCAGTGTCGGCACAGGTTGCCGGCGAGGACTGAGCCGTGCTTTCCGTGCAGCCTGGACGGCTGTGGGGGCTGGAGGCCGAGTCCTGGAACGACCCCAGCTCCGGGCGGATCAGCTCCCTGGCCATGCTGGTGTGGTGGTGCGGCAGCAGAAGCAGACTCCCAGTCATCCTGTTTCCCTGTGGCATTTTGTTGCTGCTGGCAGTCTTTCAGGCTGTTAGCACAGGAATAGCTAAATTCTGATGTTGCAGAAATAATGCATAAAATGTGGAGGCAAACGTGAGTGTTGAGATAGCTTTGTGAAAATCCCTATGTAAGATGTTGGTCAGTAAATTCAAATGCAGCCTTTTTCTGGCTTGCAAAAATACAGCTTGTATGATCTTTCTGTTTGAAAAATAGTTTTTCGCTTAGAGCTTGTCAGAACAAGAGATTTTTCGGAGTGCACTGCTGCTATTCAGTGTATATGTATATGTGGCCTTTGTTCCTTCTGTCCTCGAGCAGTTTTTTTTTTCTCCTGTCTGTGAGTTGGGTTTTTTTGAATGCTGGACAAAAGTACCCGAATGTTTACACTACACAAGCCTTTATCTTGCAAGCCGAATTTGTTCTGAGCTCAGAAAGCAGCGGAGAGCAGCAGGATGAGCTGCTGTAGCAGCACATGGAGCGTGTCCTCTCCTGACCCTCTCCCCTGGTCCCAGAGATGCCTGGCAAATGGAGGCTTGGCACTCTGCCCCGGCTGGTTACACAAGGCTCTCCGTGTCCTACTTATCTGAACAAAAGCTGCTCTGAGCAACACGGGCATCACACCTAGGTCACATAGGCAGAAAAAGCCATCTCCTGACAGAATTTTACTGAGTCATGATGGAGCTTTCCTTCATGGTAAGTCGGTGAGGGTTGTCAGGTTTCAGATGATGGCTTGCCTTGCTTGCTGAATAAATGCAGAGCCGAGAGCTATTAAACTTGCTGATGTCACCCTGGAGAGGAGGAGGGAGTAGAATCACTGCGTTGAGGTCTCAGGTTTGGATGTAAACAGAGACAGTGCTGAGAATCTTGCACTGAAAAGAAAAGGCTTCGTTTTGCTTTTGTCATTTATTGATTAAAGAAACAACAAAACCTTGGGTACTTGCCTGTTAAATTGTAAAGAATCGGTGTTAATTCTATGAGAGAAAGCATGTTAAGTTACCTAAATCAGTGTCAGATTACTGTTACTTTCCTACCAGACCTAGTGCTTTCATCAGTTCTCTTTATATGGAATCCACTGTACTTCTCATCCTTGGTAAGGTTAGCTTCGGAATTGTTTCCACAATCACAGGCAAGTCAAGGACTCCAGAGGAGATGGAATAGGCTGTAGATAACTCTGCAATTACAGATGGCTACAAATCAAGGTGATTTAGGGCTTGGCTGATCTTAAAGGTCTTTTCTAACCTAAACGATTGTGTGATTGTGCCTTGAGCCGCAGCCCTTGAGGAGAGCCTGTTAGTTTTTAACATTCAGAACACTGCCTTCTAGGTAAATCCTCTTACTGGGGATTTGAATTTCTATAGACTGCTGTCTGCCTTGAGGTATTGTGTGTCGTCTCTGAGCTGCAGCGGCCTCTCCTGCATAACAACTATTCCACACAGCAGTAGCCAGCTCAGTGCTGCAATATTTGAGAGGGGTGCAGATGTTTGCCAGCCGCTGCTGTTGGTTGCAGAAATGGAAGTTGGAAATTATTACTATATTTTTAATTTTTTGGTGCTGGTAATTGTGATTAGTGGGTCTGCTTTTGGCTGACGAGGTCGATGTGTTAGAATGCATGCATGGGGGTCTTTTTGTCTGATTTTGAATACTGAACGGGGAGCTATGTATTATTTATCCGGCAAGAGGCGTAGGTTTGCTCGTGTATGTGCATTTCAGAGGTTCTTGGTTTGAAAGGTTCTGGGGTTTCTGTGTATTGCTTTTAATTGTGGTAACTGTCTAGTGCAAATGGTGTATTTTTCTGTAGTTACTGGCTTTGGTTTATCAATTTCTTTACCGTTTGTAGGTTAGTGAACAGTACAAGTAGAAATTTATGACACTTAGAAAATTTTCATAATGTGGATTTTTGAATTTCAAAAATTGGCTACTGTAGCAGTGAATATTTTATTTTAGGAGGCATTGCTGAGAATATTTCTGCCTTTTTTTACTATATAGCACTTGATACTATTGTCATACTTATATATTAAAATGGTTAGATTTTCTTATATGGTCGCCTGCTTTCTCTCAGTGAGTCTCACTGCCATAACCCTTCTGAAAAGCTGCTACAGAACAGTTGTCAATCTTTTCTCTTTAGATCTACTTATTTTTTATAGTAGCATTGCTAGGTGAGAGCAAATCTGTTCCATTCTGCTTTATCTTTTCACAGTAATTGTAAGTGACGGTGCAAGATGACACCTCTGCACAGGAAGGATTTTGTACCTTTTAGATCGGTAACACTCGGTGTACAGGCCAGAGCTGGTTGTTGGGTTTTTTTTATTTTTTTCCTTTTGGCAGGCAAAATGCAATTTAAGATAGAGCATTTTATTTTTATTTAGGGTTTTTTTTTTTAAAGTTGTCTGCTTAGTAGAATCACTATGGTAACAGACTAAAGGATGTCTCTGAGGCACTCAACCTGCATTGCAATGTAAGTGAGGGGAGACTGTAAGTTGTCTGCCTGCTGAGCAGTAGGGAAGGGAACAGGCACAGCAGAGAAATAAGCTAATAATTGATACTTGTAAACTGTTATTTAATGCTTGCACTAAGGTTAAAAAGTTATTTTACAATGTGAATCCATTGGTTTTTGTGTTCTCTTCTGGGGAGATATTACTGAAATGTTCATTATAAATAATGAATTTATGTTGTTATTCAACTTGAGTTTGGTTCATTTTATAAATGCTGTTATATGTTACAAATGATGTTGATGAAGTGAGTGAGGAGGAAGCTGCATCAGAGTATGTCAGAGCTCATGGGAGTGTCAGCATTCTTCTTGTGTCTTGTTATGGATAATACATTGATTTTCAAATTTTTGTCCCTGTTAAAATTAGAGGTTTTTGGAAATGTGATGGTCTGATAAAATCTTACAGATTGTAGAGATGTGTTTTGTATAGACATGCTGTACACAAGGATTTATTATGACCATGAGGAAAGTTAACTAGCATCTAATAGCTCTGAGTACAACAATACTGAAAGTGTATTGCCCATATGCATTGATACAGATTTCTTTTCTTCCCAGCTGCACCAGTAGGCTCCCAGTGCCACCTGGTTTGGCATCCTGAATAGTTGGAGCTAAATAACCATTTTTATGCTAAGAAAACAAAATGTACTAAAGCATCAGTCATATTTTGTGTATTGGAAATCACCTGACACTGTGTTTTGTAAATAACTGTATTTATTAACAGTTGTATTCCATAGGGTAGCTCCTGGGCTCCTGCATTCCTAGGCCTTATTCTCTACTGAACTAATACATCAGTTGAAATTTTGAGCTGTGTGGCGATTTTCTTGGAAGTTTATGGAAAAGTTCAGAGGCACTGGAGTTTCTGTGCCTGTTCCATTCATTTTTATACACTTGAGTCTCAAACTAAATAGTGATCAGTGAATTAACGTGACACTTGCAGACAGACTTCAGTGCTCTGCTTTTGTGACCTTCTTTATAGAAGAGTGAAAAACTTATTTCAGAACTTAGAATGCAGAGATTTTTTAAAAGATATTTTTTGTATTCCTTGAGAAAAAGTGATTAAAATTAAACAAGCTTTAATGTTTAACTGAAGTTTTCTCAGCATCTGGAGGAGAGGACTTACGAACTCATGTTTTAATGTAGAGGTATTTGTATTAAAAGCTTTTTGACAAGAGTTCAGTTTTTTAAAGCCTTAAAATCACTCCGTTTGTAGGGAGAATGTTTTTCTAGATAGACTGAGCGCTTAAGTATTTATCTCCATGAGGCTGTGAGCTGGTGTGTCTGCAGTCCCAGTTGTGTATATAAAACTTGATCTTCCAATTTTGGCCATTTATTTGATGCCTTCATCCTGTCAGATGCTACCCCAGTTGTTTTGTGAAGATCTGTTGCCATCTTACATTACTGGAAGCATTGCAGTGTTTGCAATAAAAAAAATTTACTTTCCTCTAGTAAGCAGTTGAACAGAAATTGAAAATTGGTTTTTTTTAAGACACATGGTAAAATGCAGTATTGATTTTCAAGTACAAAATTGATTTACTCTTAGTAGTTTGCCCAAGTGCTAGTATTACTTTGTTTGAAAAGCAAATAATTCTTTTTTCTTTCCAGCATTTTCAGTTAGCTTTGATTGACTGCAATCCCTGCACTTTGTCTAACGCTGAAAGTAAGTAACCAAGAAGTATTTATTTTGTTGTGGATTGTTTTTAAGTCTTGTGCTCGCAACTGTGTGAATTTTTAATAAACTAGGTCTTCAAAATCAAAAGAACTGGTACTGAGAGAGGGAGACTACAAAACCTGTCTCCCTTGCTCGGTAGAGACAGATGTTCCAGTGGAATTGCGGATTGTTTTAGTAAGCAGAATAAGTAAAAATTGAGATTTAGCTTATTCATTACTCTGAAGACTTGAATTCTGGAAGAAACTTAATATTTGACTGCTTTTTATTTATTTATAAACCTCGTTCTTGTGCCATGGCACACATTTAATAGTAATTATTTAAAACTTTGCAACAACTTGATAATCTGTTAATTTTTAGTGATTATTTTAATACCATTTAAATTTATAGAGCTAAAATTCAGCATCAATATTAGACTGTAGAAATAAGGAAAATTAAAAAACTATTTTTTTTGTTTTATTTGATGTCAGCTATATATTAGTTTGTATTTGAACATGTTAATCTTTAGTGCAGTGTGATATATCAGAGGCAGCATGTACTCTAGGCTGTAACAGAGTGTCCTGCAGGTATTTATCCATAGGTAGTGGAATTGTATGCAAGAATAAGCATGTGTTTCTCCATGTTTTGGAGTCTGTAAGAATTAGAAGGCAAAGAGTTGTGAAGGAAATTGTTCCTTTTGTTTTTGAGGTACCTTCACGCTGTTGAGCTTAACTCTCACTTCAGAGGCATTGGATAAAATATTTAAAAGCATTTCTTTAAAAACTGGATGGAATTGGGAATATTCTATCATCAAAGGTAGTGAAAGGGAGTTTTTCACATGGCTGAAACCACTGGCTGTATCAGGGAGCCAGTAGTGCTTCAAGGCTGTCTTCAAAGCTTTGTCACTTATCAGGAACAGGCACAGATAATTTTGTAAAAATTTGCAGAATTCTCCCTGAGTCAATAGGCTTTTATTGCTTTTCTACCAGACATGTGATTCTTTATTGTATTTTGTGTTTGTTCATATTCTTTCTCAGTAGCTTTATCGGTTTTTACTAAATCTCTGAATTTCTGTAAGGTTTTCCTAACCCTTCCCCCGCCAGTCCCCTTTACCCCTAGATTTGTGTGGAGGGGTGGCCCCAGGTAAAGGCTTCACTGCCTGACAAACCCAGAGGAGGAGAGTGAAGAGGAGTGAGAGGGGCTTGGTCAGGTCCCCCTGGCCTGTTCCGGGAAGGAGAAACTTCTGTACCCCCTGCCCCAGGGTGTTGGGTACCCTCACTAAATGCTCCATTTAATCCTCCCCCTTGCATTTCTAAAGGGGTGAGTGGCAGCGTTACACTGTGTTCCTAGCAGAAATGTTTGAGTGCTAAGCATCTCTTCTTCCTATTTAGGCAATCTCTAATCTGACACCTTTAATTTTCCTTTTTCCTCCAAGGCGTCACTTCATTCTGGAGCTTCGAATTGAAAGGCTTTTGTTAGGAAGGGAAAAAATAAGAGAGATTTTTTAGATAATGAACTCGTAAAACAAAAGCAGGGCTTTTCTTTCATCAGTACAGAGTGAAGTTTGATGATGCAGTGAACATAATGGGTGTGTTATGTGCCCTTTAGCAAGGAACACAAAAAGTTTATTAAAATTTTAGATGATGCATTTCGTTCCGACCTGGTTTCCCAAGTGCACTCGGCTTCCTTCTTTATAGTGGAGGACAAAGCAGTGCACAAAGGAAGATTTTTTTTTCCCTCCCTTATGACCCAGAGTGAAACCCTGAACTCCGTATTACCTGTATGGTAATTTGGTGTCACACTATTCTGTAGCTTCAAGGGAGAGAAATCTTTGTAATTGAAATAAATTGAGCTTGGCTCAAACACAGGTATTTTCTTACTTGTAATCCTCACGAACATGGAGCAGAAGTCTGTCTCAAAGGAACTTTTCTTTCCTCATCAAAGCAGAATGAGGATTACATTCATCTCAGTTAGCTTTAGCTATCTACCAGTCCATGGACAGTCCAGGTTAGCAGTTCTCAAGCCTTTTCTGTGATGATTTGAGCAGCGTGAGGGTAATTTTCCGTCTGCTTTTACTCCTGAGCAACTTTTATTTTTCTTTCTCCACCCAGCAATCTTCTTGCCTGCACCGGCTGCTGGTAGTATTATGGCATTCTAGGCAATTTGTATGAGGAATTGAAAATGCTTAACAGTAACAATCAGAATATCACCTGTAATTAACACTTTTCGTTCAGTTTAACGAGGGAAAGACAATTCCTAAAAAGGAAGAAAAAACACCTAAATTAAAGATCCCATATAAAACTGGCAGTGTGTAACATAATGTTCTGTAACCCAGCTAGTCTGTTTCTTGGCAGCTGAATGAAAATGTTTATTTTTAGCTTGGTTATGTACAGAAAATACTACCTGTGTTCTCTTACCTCGGCTTCAAGAGATTTTATTGCTAAATTTACTGAAAGGGTAATGGACTCCGTGTTTCAGAATACAGATAAAATCCATGGACTGCTTTTCTCAATATCTGTTTGCAGTTTTTGTGCTTTGTTAGGATATTCATTTTCTGTCAGGTCTGGTATATTAAGAGTAAAATATCAGTGTAAAATGATAAAATTTTGGTATCTTCAAATTGTAATTTGTCTTGGGTTTGCATTGATAGATTCGAAACATTGTTCATCCCTCACTTCAACACCTTGAAATTGCTGTTGTTCATTAAAACTAATCATTTTGATTTTCCCACTCTTACAGTTCAGTTTCACATTGCCCACTTATATGAAATCCAGGTAAGCTTTAAGCTCATCTTCTTAAAGTGTGGTTGAGTTTCAAACTATGTGATGTAATCAATCTGTGGAATTCAGATTATAGATGCTTTCATAAAGTTAGACTAAAGACTCGAATCACTCAAGAAACTTTATTTGCTTTGGCTAAATTAAAAATACTTTGTATGTGGAGTGTCATGGTAAAAAATGGAGTCGCTGTCTTAATAAACATATATTTACTAATCTGCCAATTTGAGTGCAAAAAAAATCCCAAAATACAACTTTCAGGAAAATTCTTCTATGAGATTATAATTATGTTTAACAGGTTATATATAGACTTGAAAATACGAAGTTTCTCAATTCGTGTGTATATATTCATATGATTTCTCATATACACACACAGTTGCCTAGGTGCCTTTTGAGTATACTTGACATGAAATTTTCAAATTTAAGTGCAATTTAAAACGTTTTTAGATTTTCAAATTAAATTGATGCATGTGGCATTAGGGATCTGAGGTCAACAGCAAATAGAGCTCTGTTACTTATTCTGTGTCAAATGCTGCCACAGAGCTTTTCAGGTGAATCATTTGGGAAATTACAGAACACTTCCTGAGCTTCCAGAATATAAGTAAATTGAAAACAAGTGGCTACTGACATAGTTATTGTATGGTTGAGATTTGACTGACTGGTTACATAATGTAGATGTTGTGCCCTTCCACCACGTTTATAGGCATCATATGACTGAGGAGGGGATGTGACATGAAAACAAAACCTGTTGTAAATGAAATGAATGACAGACATAAACTATATTTTCAGTCAGTTAGAAAGTAAGTGCTGTCTTTTGATGGCACACTGAAAAATGGCCTTAGGTATTTCTATATAAATAAAAGATATAAATGTGATAAACAGAATATTTTTCTTTTGAATGCTTTTGATGCAAAGCCGTATGACAGGACAGAAATCTCCCATCCCAGCGCGCCATTAAGCAACTCCATGGGTTGTTGTGGTTCTTGCTTGGCCACCATCCAGATTCTATTCAACACATTAGTTCTGTTTTACTCCAGGAGATCAAAAGGAAGTTAAACACCCCAGGTCACCGTGCCAGGTGTCCTGTGTAAGTGTGTGACCAGTGCTGGCTGTGCTTAAGCTGTGCTTTCTGGCTGACAATTACAGGCAGCAGGAACTTTGTTTTAATGCAAGTCAGAGCAAAAAAGTTTCGGTGCATTCTGCGCTTAGGTTTGGTTTGTCTCACAAGGGGTATCTTGTTTTCGGGAATTTGACAAACTGAGAACCAAAAGAGTCCTGGCTTCATTCTGGATATTATCTCTGACACATTTAGAGAGGTTTTGGACACAGGCTGGTTGCTCAGTTTCTTTTACAGGACACAGTGAAACCGTTTTTTGAACCTCTCCATATACTTGAAAATAATCTACTCTCAATATTAATGAAAAAGTTAATTCATTCCTTAATTAAGTACTACAGTACTGCACTTTAAATGATGGCTTGCCAGGCTCTGGGCAAGAGACAAGCCTGGTGCTGATGAGAATTAGCAGTGGTTTTTATGGTGTTTAATGCTGGTTTCTGTTATTTCACCTGTGGCATTGAGATGGCTTGTACGGTGTCTAAAGAACAATAGATGGATTGGGTTCTCTTCCCCTATGCCTTTTCTAAGACCATTCGTGATGCAGCCAAACATCGAAGACTTTGGAATTAGCATAGAGATATAAAGAAAAAGTTCTTCCCTGTGCGGGTGGTGAGGCCCTGGCACAGGTTGCCCAGAGAAGCTGTGGATGCCCCGTCCCTGGAAGTGTCCAAGGCCAGCTCTGAGCCACCTCATCTAGGGAAAAGTGTTCCTGCCCATGGCAGGGGTTAGGAATTAGATGATCTTTAAGGTCCTTTCCGACCCAAACCATTCTGATTCTGTGAAATAAAACCAAATGTGAACATTGTGACAGGTTTTGGTAGTATTTTAAGGCATATAGGTAAACAAATTTCTAAAGGGTAAATGCTACAACAAATAACAAGAGTAAAAAATACTCTAGGTCTGGAAAACATGCTCGATTTTGATAGGCCTTTCTGAAACCTCCTGAGCCTGTAAACATACTTTTCAAAGTGTGAATATTAGGCACTAATATTTACCTAATTCGACATCTGGATTGCTGCCTCTGCTGTCATGCTCTACAGTGAACTTCTGTTCATTTGCTTAACATCCATAGTCATAAACTACAAATTTTGTTCCCAATGCTAAATTTAAAATTTTTTCCTGATTGTTTTTCTTTTGCTGGACATGGATATTTTATTTATTTATATTATTTGTTTTCTTACCAGTTGTCTGCATTTCATGAACACCAATTAAAAATCTTTTCTACCAACTTCCCCTTGTTCCATTTGAAAGTATGTAATTGCTGCTTTAATTTTTCTTCCTGACTAGAATAAGGTTTTTAAATCACCAGAGTTAACTTTTGTGATTTTGAGATTTCAAGAACTTGATAAAATTTTAAAATTCTAGTAGGTATTTAATTGTTTAGAGTCTTCTTCCCAATTGTCCCTTCAAAACACCAATGCTCATTACTGTGTACTCCTTGCTTAAAACAAATGTAATTAAGCCACGGTTGTTTGCATTTAGGTGGCCCCATTTATTTTAATACACTCTTCATCTCTTTGCCAGGATGAAGTCTAATGTTGAATTATCTAAAAGCATATTTGTGGAAGAGGAGGCACAGAACAGTTGAACATTTAAAATGCATTCAGTTTTAAGCAATTATTGTTAGGCAATGCATAGATGAATACTGATGTTATTACCAAATAATTCATCAAATAATTATTGAGGAGTCTTAACCTTTAATATATACAAAACAACTCATACAGTTCACAGAAGTCAATGAAGACCCCAATCCTAACCTGGAAACGTGTTTTCTGTATGAACACCTGTTTGTATAGGGAATTGAAAATTGAATGTTTCCAGACTGAAGGCACACCTAAACTATACAGCAGATAATAAGATGTCGTACCTTCATTATCTAGGCGTAATCCTTTTAATTCTGCATGTGGTGGGACCCTTACCAGGACAACAAATATCTTGAAAGCAGTTCAAATTTACCAGAGGAAGGAAAGAGGCAAAATTATACCAGCCACCAAATACTGATGATCTTTGTTTTTGTTACAAATTTCTTGGGAGGAGTTTGTGTGGGGTTTTCTCAGATGTAGAGTCACATTCAAGTATTCCCCTTAGAAGCAGAATATTCATTGTAGTGTAAGAAGCATAATGCATGTATGAGGAGTTGACAAAATTTAATAATTTGCAAATCTCCCTCAATTATTTTAAGTAGTCAGTTCCTATTAAATACTATATTTACGGAAGTTATTCTCTTACCATATATACGTCACTCATTAAAGCTTTCATATGCACTGTATGCAAAAAAAAAAAAATTAGAATTTTCTGTCAATGTGTTTGTGTGCTGTCAGTGCTGTGAAATCGTTGCTACTGGTGATCTGGTGGTAAGCTCTATGATTAATCCATTTACTTTTTTCCTTTTGCAGAGAAAGTATCACTCTGCAAAGGAAGCTTATGAACAGCTTTTGCAGATCGAAAACCTTCCTGCACAAGTAAAAGCAACTGTCTTACAGCAGTTAGGTATGTAAAATTAACCTTTATTTTTCTCTGTGTTTCGTTTTTTCCATCTTTGCCTCCAGCAGTGTTTTTTAAGGCTCCATTTCCAAAGCGAGTCTTAGACACACTGCACATGGTACGTGAGATTTTCACCCAAATAGAATATGTAGCAGTAGATAACTGAGTAAATAAGAGAGGAGGAAAATACTTTAATTAAACATACAAAATTAAAAAGCTCTTAGACTTGCTGCAATATGTGTGTTAGGTTTTGGGCAGTGAGAGGGTGGTCTTTCAGAGAAAGAGGTCAGCAGTTGGAATTCTGTTCTCTGTTCTGCCTCTGATAACATCCTTTGAAAACAGCCAAGCGAAATGCAGTAAACCTAAATATCCTATGTCAGACTAGAAGAACATGGCAACTGAAAAATTTACCTTTTCTTTCTCTATAACTATACTATGTAATGAAAACCAGTTTCTGTAACTAAAAGGTTTATCATCAGGTTCCGTTAAAAAACCCACATAAAAAGTGAAAAGGAATTTTTTGGTTTTAATTTGTTGTCTTCCATATTTATAGAAAGCTGATAGTTTTTAGACAAGAATTTCTAAAAAGTGGGTAGAAAAAAATGCTTTCGTCCTCTATACCATTTAAAAGTGTTTCCAGAATATTTCATGAAAATTGTTCAACCCAGTTCAGAACTTCTTCATTCACCTTCTCCATGTTCTTCATCTAATTTATTATTCTAAATATTAATTTAGCCTGCTTATGCCCATTTTTATTTTTTTTCCCTCTTCACATAGTGGTCATTTAACTCAAATTTGTAACTGGCATTAAGTTATGGCCACAGCGCTTTCTTTTTCTGTAATGCAGGTCGTGTGTGGATTTGGAGTGGGATCATTTGTGCTCTTTGACAAAATGTCAAAATCAGTGGGCTAGTTTTGAGTCATCTCTGTGAAATCACAAGTGAAACTGCTGGAGGAGTTTGCTGTAGGACTCTGGGTGCTGTTCTTTTTGCTGTCACAGGACAGTGTTGCTTACATCTCAGTAAGCCCTTTGAATTTCTTTTTTAGCTTGGTATTATGTCACCTAGTATAAATTGTCAGCAGTTCCATCCAGAAAGGCTGTGCATCTGATCAGTGGAAGACAGGCTTCTCAAAAGAGCTGACCAGTTCTTTTTCATCTGTTGGATGTATGTTGCCACAATAGGAGCAAAGGCACATGGTTGTATTCATAAAATCCTGCCACAGGTCTCTGTGCTAGCAGTAAGAGCAGCGACTTTGAGAATTGTCTGCTGTCTGAAAACTGGATTAACTCTCTTTATTCAATCAGCATAGGTCACCCAGTTTTGTTGTGTGAGTAGCTTCTATGTGGAAAAAGGGATACAGTGGTCTTAACTGGAACATTGAAGGAACAATGCCATTTCCTTTGCTCTTCTCTGTTAACAGGGGTATTTATCAGAGTCTGGTGTTTATCACAGATTTAGTCTTTAGCAGCTGGTAATAAAAACACCTCCTCAGGAAGCACAGTCCGGGTGGTGCACTGCTGCCTAGAAAAAATAATAGAAAATACCTGCCATCTGCCAGAATGCCACTTGGAAAACCCAGTCAAAACATATTTGTATATTGAACTCTCTCTCTTTTTTTTTTTTTTAACTTTGACAGCAAAAATCAGTTTGAAAATAGCTTTTGTTTATTTTCCTTAGCTAGTTAATTTTTATTGAGCCAGACTGGAATTTAGGCAGGTTCAGATGTCTTGTGAGAGAGTTACTAAAGTCTTTGCTCCTATTGCTGGTTTCCAAAGCTGTGACTGTGGAGGAGAACCCTGTGATTCCCAGATAAACACATACCCAGCTGAGCTGATGAGTGCTGACTAGTTCAGGTAGACATCACAGTAAGATCTGTACAGGTGGATAACAGCAGTTTGTTCCTTCCTTTTTTTTGCTGTTCCATTTGCTTTCCAGACAACAGTTCTTTTCACCACTTTGCCCAAAATGACATTAAATTAATGAGACCGAAGATCTAATCCGTCCCAATATTCTCTCTCCAGTTGTACTCAGCTGTGGCAGAAAGAGTGTGAGAACATAAACATCTGCTTAGAGTTCCCAAAGTGCTCTCCCGATGATTTTTGGCTAGGGGCATTCCTAGATGGTGTCCATGTAACTGGGTGAGGCATCCGAGATGCTGAAGTGGAGAAGAAGTTCATCTCTTCAGAGACATTTGTATTTACTAAAGAAAAAGTGATTGCCACAAGTTCAGTGTGAGGATGATTGATAAGCATGAAACAAAGACTCATGAGCTAGGCTAGCACATCAGAGGGATCTTTGCAAATGAGATGGCAAAGATCTGCAAAAGAGCATGAACGTCTGTGAAGTATGGACAAAGTCTGTGGTTTGGTTTATCATATTAAAAAAGTCCAACAGTAGAAAAATAGTCAATTATGCTGGTTATGAATTTGAGATAGGTCTTGCAGATGGGAAACTTCACAGCTTAGGGATTTTCCATCACCTTCTTTATGTACATTCTTCATTTTGTGCTCAAGAACAGATCCAGTTTCCTCTGCCTGTGCTATTCTACTGGAAAACTTTTGTTTGCTCTCCCTTTCTTGCTTTCTGCCTTTTTCAGCACCCTGTGCAGGAAGACAAAATTGGGAAGCAACCCTTGTTTCAGCAGCAAAACCAGATAGGGATTGCTGGTTCTCATTTCTGTCTCCTAGAAATAGACTTGTTCTTTTTTATCAGTGAACCTCTGTAAAGATCTCTCAAAGATACAACATGTTATCTTTCAATCCAGCAAGGTTCTGATGAAACAGAAAATAGGCACACAACGTTTCTAAAGATAGAGGAAATTGTTTAATGTCTTTCTTTTATGCTTGTTCATAATCCCTGAACTATTATCTTTATCTCAGACTTTGTCTGGAGCAGCACCTGCTACATATATCCTTAACGTACAGTTACTCAGGTGAATTCCAATAACCAGCCTCACAGACGCCTTTTTTTCTTAAAGCATGAGTATTTTCTGTATGCTGAAGAACTTCAGAGGCTTGGGGTTTGAATCAAAATCCTAGCTTGTTTATTAATTTAATGACACAAAGTTGTGTTATGTGACTGCAAAAATCACTGGGGTTTTTATCTTTTTTTTTTCCCCCTGATTGGTGGATTCTTAACTTGATCGATTTTCAGTCATGGTAAAGTACTTTCTTCAGCACTGTAACCACTTGACTCCTTACCTGACATTTCTTGCAGTCCATGAAATATTTGAACTTCTGCTTGTGACCACAATTCTCAAGTGACACTTCTTAGAGCACCTCAGGCAAATGTTGTTCAGTAGATATGATTTCGTTTTTGACTGCCTTTGTTAAAGTTTGGAAGTCTGCAGTGCATTTGCAGAAGTGTGGTGTCTGTTAAAAACTGAGCCTATGGAATAAAAAAAAATGAGCTGTATAGAACAGGTAGAATAAAAAACATAAAGGAAAGTGTAATTACAGAGAGCGAAGTAAGGCTGCAAATACTTATCAGTTCAGTTCTCAGTGTTGCCTGTCTGTGTAGTTAGACTTTATCAAAAAGCACAGATTTAGAGTGCTGAAAGTTCAGCTCACAGTTTAAAGGACAGGCAGTGCAGGTGTGTGCACAGCTCCGTCAGTAACCAGAACTTTATACAAACCTTGGGTAGTTTATGAAATTGGTGTCATAGTGGTCCACAGGGGGCTGTGTATGGGTGTGACAGGGACAGTCTTTTGTCATATCTTATATTTTACAAATGTTTTCTGAAAAGCAATGGCTTTTTAAGACAAATACATGGCTACTGAGCAGGCAGCAAGACATTGCTGAGCACTGTGGTATGCAGTGATTTCAGCAAGCCAGCTGCTGGGCACGAAAGTTTTCCTTGTTTGTACTCAATGTATGAACAGCAGTGAGATGGTTTTGTGGCTGCTTGAAGGAATTCCATCTGAGCATAGAGACAGATGAGGAGCAGCTGGAGAAGGTGATGAAGGTGCCTGGTTTGAAGTGGTAACCAAGCCTTGCATCAGTGCAAGAGCAGAGATGCGTTTTAATAACATGTAAAATATCTTTGGGGAGGATGGGTTGTGGGAGGCCTTTAAAGTGGGGATGAATAATTTGTCTAATGTAATGAAAGAAGAAAAGGCATTTGAAGGGATATGACGTGTGGTTAGATTCATTTGTTATGTAAATGAGAGGTGATTGCATTTGTCAAGGTGAATGGAAAGTACGTTGTGTTAATGAAGAGGAAATGACAATGTAAGAAAGATTCAAGTGGAGATGCAAAAATTCTTAGTCCAAATGTAGATAGGGGACAAATACAAAGATTTAGAAGAAAAGGAGTAAACAACATAATATGTGGATGTTACACATATTTTTAATATACGTATGTAGATATATGTATTTTAAAAAATATACAAAAAAATGCATAAAAAACATAGTTGCTATGTTTGACAGGGAGAATGGTGGCATTTTTCGCCATGTCAGGGAAGGTATCTGTGTTCAGAGGAGGAAAGAGTTAACATTCACTTTTATAGTAGAATATCGAGCAGTTCATAATTGTGCTACTAATCTCTTAGAAAATTATTTAAACCCAAAAAAGTGCTTTAAAAGTACATGAAAGTAATTTTAACTTCGGGTCCTGTAATTTTAGTATAGAACTTTAAAAGTTTTTAAAACTTCGTAATGTTATATAGAAGGTTTTATTGCTTGATATTCTTACTGTTAAAAAGACACTAATGCTACGAAGTCCTGCTGTGCCAGAGTATTAGATGGTTTTCGGGAATTTCACTTCTGCCATTTGTGGATTCTTTTTGTAGGCTGGATGCATCACACCGTGGATCAGCTTGGAGACAAGGCAACCAAGGAAAGCTATGCTATACAGTATCTCCAGAAATCTCTAGAAGCAGATCCAAATTCTGGTCAATCCTGGTATTTCCTTGGAAGGTGAGAAAAGACTTTATGGACACTCTAACTATATTTGTAAATTTTTTTGAGGATACTCATTGTTGAGAGTATCTTACACTGTTTTTCTTCTTAATACTTTCAGAGGAAAAATGAAGGGAAAGTATGTATGTATCTACTGAAGTCTTAAGTTTCTGGGAAGTGTATAAAAAGACAAGGTGCTAACATATTTGAGATGAATATAGATTAGAAGTTGAAATGAAGTATGTTACCCAAGTGGCTCTGCTTTTATTGTAGTTATTATTCAGTCTACACATTTATAGTAATCTGAATATATCCTGCCTGGTTTTACCTGTTTCTCCTCCTTAATCTTTTGTTCTCTCCCTCTTTTTTGTAAATCCTCTGTGAATGTTATTACTTTTCTTCATAACTTTTTTATAATTCTTTCTCTCTTTATTTCCTCAGAATCTCCCTCTAATCTCAGTTTTTGGACTAAAATACAAATACTTTCCTAGGCAGACATCCATTTATAATGGATATACATGGCATATGTAGCTGAGACTGATCCATTCTAATGTCTATTTAAATCTTCAGTTAATTTTTTCGTCTTTGACAGTATGTTTTACTTAAAAAATAGCAGTCCCAGATGTAAATCATACAAATTTGATGAGTTTTTCTGGTCTCTTTTAAAAGAAAATTGAGTACTTTACCTAAGCCAGCAGTAACTATTGAAATACTCAGGTTTTGGAGAAAGCTTTGAGGGCGATTCAAGTCCATATGTGAGCACGTCAGTTCTGTGGAGGAATACATTTTAAAAGAACAAGGCAAAAATAAAATCAATATCCTAACCTCAGTATCTTCCAGCTGACATTCTTGGGGATTCTGGTCACATACAGCTGGAACCTATTTTTGATTTTGTCATGCTAATAATATTTCTCCAGCTGTTCTGTAAGACAGGGATCTTCAGCCAGCCGGCACCAGCACCGAGCATGCGGGACAGAGGGGCAGGGCCAGTGTGGAGGGAAAAGGGAAGATGAGCCAGGGATCATCTTGTGCATCTTATCTTCCACTGGGCTGAAATCCTGTTTTTTCTTCAGTAGTCCCACTCCAGGTGCCTTGAGCAAGTTAAATTCTCAGGCAGGACGGAGCTGGGTCTCCTCCACACATGCAGCTGCTGTGCTCTGCTCTCAGGTGGTCAGGGTGAAGCCTAAAACTCTGCAGACAAGGGGGAGAAATGCAGAAAATGGGGTGGAAAATTTAGTGCGAGCATCTCTAGTGCTTTACGAGGAGGACTAGAGCAAAAATGTTCCTGTGCCCCATTTCTCCAGTCCGTAGGCTGGCAGGAGAGGAGGAGAAGAACAGGGTTATGGGGTTGTGCATTCAATTTTCCCTCCCCATGTATTCCCTTGTGCAATTCCTTCCTCTGCTGGTTGTCCAAACGAGATAGCAAGTTGGTTAAAGTTATCTTTCAAAAATACATCACCACCACCCTCCTCTACCACTGGAAAAACTCCCAATTCCCAAAGTTTTGTGGGGACCTAATGTTAGTGCTACCCTGATGAGAGGCTTTATGTGTGTGATACACGGGCAGAGTGAAACATGTCTGTTGGACACTGGGTTAGACTGTCATTAAAACAATCTCCTGAAACAGTGTATTCAGACTTAATGGATGATTTTAAGCAAAGTAATGTTACATTTTATTGTTTTCCTTTCCTGGTGTGCCTCAAAAATACTTGAAAGAGTGTAGCATGTTCAACAAACCTTTGCTTGTACTGTTCTGCTTATTTTTTATTATTTATTAGAATAAATTTTCTGTTGTTTATGTATTTTGAAAGTTGTCAGTTCCTTTTCCAACAGTGAAGCTTGTTACAGACAATAAAAGACACAGTTATTGTTGATTAAGCTAGTAAATATATATAGATAGATATTCTTGGCTTTATTTGGAGCTTTTAATTTTAAAACTGTAGGTATTACTCCTTGTGGTATAATTGTAGTTTTCTTTAATGCCAGAATATCTTGGAATTTGTGCATGAAAAATACTCAAGTAAGACATTATAAAAAACAGGGAATCACACAATTTTTTAACAACATTTGGTGCTCTGTATATGCAGTACAAGTAACTGGTTTGTTCGTTACTCGAATATGATTGAGATGCAAGAAATGCACATAAAAAGCCCCCAGGCAGTCAGGAAACATCCTGATTGAGTTGGTCAGTATCTCTCAATAATTCTGTCTTGTAGAACATAAAGTTTTATAACCATTTGTTTGATGAAATAGGTAACTTAATTGTTTCACTGTAATGCTGTGTGTAGATAAATACTGTTTTTATTGACTGATAAGGTATCACAAGTGAAAGAAATGCAAGTCTTTCAAATGCAGGATGACTGTTTTCCTTACAAATGTAGTAATCCAAGGTTTAAGTAGTTTGGGGGTGCTTAAATAAATAATTAGCAATATGCATTAAGATGTTTGAGTCTGCTTATGCCTGGCATTCAGAAACAGCAAATGCTGAGCGTCTATGTGCATGACTTAACATTTATCAGATCAGTCTTGGTAAGCCATGCTCAATGATTACCTTCTATAAATACCTTTTTTTTTCCTTCTCCCAGGTGCTATTCAAGTATTGGGAAAGTTCAGGATGCCTTTATATCTTATAGGCAATCTATTGATAAATCAGAAGCAAGTGCAGATACATGGTGTTCAATAGGGTAAGAATGATACAGGGTAATACAGTGATATAATTCCATGCTAATAAATATAAATAAAGAATATCAGCTTTTTAACTCTTTTGTGTACTCAGAGGGACTGTAAAGTTTTTTTTGTTATACCTCCATGTTGTCAGACTTACCTGATTTGAAGTTGAAATAATGAATTTATAGTTGCTTTCTCAATTTTTTGAAATACTGAGTGTTACATACATGAATTTTGTATATTAAAATTTTATGCATTCTTATTATTGTGGTTTCTATAATGGCAACATTTATTAAGGGGGGCAGGGGGGAAAGGTGTATGTTTGAGTTGCTTGTGTCATCACTTTGTTATTAATTCTCAACTTCACTAATTTTTCTATTCAGTGTGCTGTACCAACAGCAAAATCAGCCTATGGATGCTTTACAGGCCTATATCTGTGCTGTACAATTGGACCATGGCCATGCTGCAGCCTGGATGGACCTAGGCACACTCTATGAGTCCTGCAACCAGCCTCAGGATGCCATTAAATGCTACTTAAATGCAACTAGGAGCAAAAATTGTAGTAATACCTCTGCACTTGCAGCACGGATAAAGTATTTACAGGTAAAACTAACGTTTTAAGCAGGGGAAATACTCTTCAGACACACAGCAGAGGGGAGGGGAGAAGTCACACACGAGTTTAATTGGCAGTTGTTTGTGGTGTGTATAACCTGTGTTCATGTGTACTGTAAGCATATCATAGCCTGTAATATTTTATTTCTTCATTTTTAAGTGGAACTTAATTCCTTATAAACCCTATTTTGCACATTTAATCAAAGCATACTGTTTTACATCATTTTGCTTTTTTCTTTGTATTTGTCTACATTTTTAAGTTCTCATAACATATAGTGAGAATACACAATACACTATCTTTCACTCTTGTTTGCAATTTCAGAAAAAGGGAATTATGAGACCTCTGAATCCAGAGCTCATCTCTGTTCTGATTCTCACAAAGGTTTATATTCTGGTTACCCTCTTTATACCTAGCACCTTTCTAAACCCCAAAATTTTAAATCTATCCTCTCTTTAAGACATAATTAGCTACAGCATTTAGGAAGATTTCATGGACTTGCTCTTACTAAAGTAGGCTTGTGTTAAATTTGCTTTTTACATAATTTTTCCTAGGCTCAGTTGTGTAACCTTCCACAAGGTAGTCTACAGAATAAAACTAAATTACTTCCTAGTATTGAGGAGGCATGGAGCCTACCAATCCCCGCAGAGCTTACCTCCAGGCAGGGTGCCATGAACACAGCACAGCAGGTGAGAAGTTGGGTTATGTTCTGCAGGTGCCCAGCTTTAAGGGTTCTTTACAATCGGTAGTGGTCAAGCTTATTTTATTGAGCACAGGATTGGCTTTTATTAAAAGAAGCCTTTGATTTATTTGCAGAGGGATATTAGATCAAGGAGCTCCCTATAATGTGGGAGAAATATGGGGGTACCAATTTAGAACCTTTGTGGATTTTCATGATTTTAAAAGATTTCATCTTAAATAGAAATGCTGCAGTGGTTTAATAATCCCGTGAAAGGTACACATTCCTCCATTGATGACCATATGGAAACTGATTTTTCAGTTATTGAGATCAGCTTCAGAATATCTACTCGGCCCTTTTAATATATGTGGGCTGTTAAAATTATAAAATTGAAAGGAAAGCATTAAGAATATATAGAACCATATTTTTGTCTTCCTTCTGTGATTCTTAGGCTTGTAAACCTCATCATCCAAATACTGAACCTGTACTAGGCCTCACTCAAACACCAATTTCACAGCAATCCTTGCCACTACACATGATTCCTTCTAGCCAAGTAGATGACCTGACCAGTCCTGCCAAGAGGAAAAGAACATCTAGTCCAACAAAGGTATATATTCCGATGAACTAGAGCCCCCTACCAAAATTAAATGGAAATATGCATTGAAATGATGCAGCATGCACAGAATTTGTGCTGTAAATTTTAATCCTTTGGCATCAAGGTGGGGAATGTTTTTAAAAATTGTAAAAAACATTTTTCAGTGGTGTGTTTAGTCAGATTCCAGCTCAGACAGGAGGTGCATAAGGGCAGTGCAGGTTGGTGGCACTGTACTGCAGTTGTAGTTGTGTCAGTGAAGAAGTTGTAGTCTGATGATTGAGAGGGAGACAATCATGTCATCCTGTCTATTGCCTTTGCTTATATTTAGAATTCAAGTGTTTCATCATCATGTAATAGTGTTACAGTAGATAAAGTATTCAGTTTTAAAAGTAGCATACATTTAAGTTAATTGCATAATTTGATTTGCTTGTTTCTCCTTATGGTATTAGGTATCATTAACTTTTTCCTCAGACTACTCTGATACTGTTGGGAATGGTAGAATGAGATTTGGTGTATTTTAGTGCATTCTTACTATTATATGATATATTCTTATATTATTATTCTTGAAACAATTACTAGTTCTTTCATAAATAAGATAAAATCTAGATAGTAAAAGAGATTTTGTTGGCCCTTTGATAGTCACACATTTTAATGTAACGTTTTCTCTCAGAATACTTCAGATGTTTGGAGCAGTGGCCATACAGTGTCACATCCTCCTGTACAGCAACAAATTCATTCTTGGTGCTTGACACCACAGAAATTACAGGTAGGTATGGAAGATCTTGAGAAGCTCTGTTATATTTTTGTTTCTTTCCTTCTTCCTTTTAACAAAATAAATCTGGGACATGTTCTAGTTTCACATTTCTGAAATTCAATGTAAAATACTTCCCAAATAATTCCCAGGGTGTAGTTCAAGTTCTTCTAATATTTATGGCCTCTCTGTGCGAGATAAATTCTGTAGTAAGCTAAATGATCTCTAGCAGAAATTGAACACTTACATTGTATGAATTCTATAATTTGTAAAGTGAGAACATACAGTAACTCTTTTTTCTTACGACGTTTTAAAGACAAATATGCAAATTGTCACACTCGTGTGCAAAGTCAGTTTTGTGACTTGCTGTGATGTGGGGGATATTGAACGAGGTGTAGAAGTATTGTAATATCTCTTGTCCTCTGTGGTAGCTTCTTGTATCAAATTGCATAAACAAACAAGCACATTCTACAAAATGATTACTCAAATGAAATCTGCTGCTGCTTTTCTGTATTTAATGTCACCTAATACAATTATATGAAGTGCTAAATTTTAGTTTAAAAATCTTGTTTCAGGTGGTTTTTGTCAGGAAGTTTTGTTGTCTCTTCAGCTCATTAGGGCATGCAGTGAGCTTCAGTAGGAATTCCATATACTGAAAATCAGGCCCTGCTGGAAACTTTCACCCATGCATTGCAGATACTGCTTTGGATGCAAAGCGGAATAGAAGGGAGCACAGTGCAGAGGCAGAAGGCATTCTCATTAACTGAGCAATGTTCCCCTCAATTCCAATATAGTTCTTCAGCTGTTTCTCTGGCTGAACAATATTGGCTTTATTATACTGTATAATTCTCCCTCCCTCTTTCTCCTGCCTCCCCACCCCTTTGGTTCTTCCTCAGCCATTCTTTTCTCTCTCTCTTTTTCTCTCTCTCTCTCCAAGCATTCTCAATATTTCTCTGTGCTTATTTAAAATTTTACTACTTTTTCCCCTTTTCAGTCTCACCTTTTTCCAGATCCAACTTCTTCCTCTAAGCAGAACCTCAGTAGGCCTCTCTTGAGTACAGTAGACTGGATGTGCTGGCAATAGCTTGACCAGGTTCCAGCATATATAAATAGGAAGCCAAAAATGTATGATGCAAGAGGAGAGTGAATAAAAAAGCCTTTATTGCATCTTCAAAGTTGGCCTTTTGAAATTGGCAACTCAAAGGCTGGATGGATATGGCATGTTATATATACATGCATATATGTGTGTGTGTATATATATTATTTATTGCACTCCCCTCCAGAGGGAATTTGGAATGGAAGGTACTGTTAATCCAGGGATTTTGGCATGAACCATCTTCATCTGCTTTTTAAGTCATACCACTTAGCAGCAGCAGACTTACTGGTAGAATGATGCAGTGTACTGAGTATTTTAAAATGAGTACAGAGATGAGATTTTTGGTATTAGATACCTAAATTTATCAGTGGCAGGAGAGATCAATATCGTAACTTAAGGCATTGGTCTCACTAATTAAATCATACAATTTTCTGGGTTTTGGGTTTTTTTGTTTGTTTGTTTTTTAATATATTTTCAGGAGAAGTTTTCATGTGTGCCTATAGGTTTAATTCACTTTGTGATGAACAGTATTAATAAAAGAATAGCACAATACAAAAAGATTTTAAAATGTACATAATTATGATAAGACTTCTATGTAATCAAACTTGAATGTAGTTTTCTTTAATGGTACCAGCACACTTAATTTTAGTGTGGCAGTAATAATTATACACTCAAATAATTTACAGAGTCTCTTTCGTTTTTGTAACTAGTAATAAGGTTTGTTTGCAAGAGAGTATATGGGAAGATGTTAGAGTCTGCAACAGAAATCTCTCTTGTTTAATTATTTTCAGCTTTACAAGTCTTTTCTTCATGGATACTTTTTAGTATTTTATGCAAGAAAGTTATTAAAAAGCCCATGCAATTTTAATGACTATGAACCACACTGCTGTTTTTTTAGCACTTGGAACAGCTGCGTGCAAACCGAAATAATCTAAATCCAGCACAGAAACTTATGCTGGAACAGCTGGAGAGTCAGTTTGTCTTGATGCAGCAACACCAGCAGGTGAGAACAAAAATAATTTTCTTATCTACAACGCTTCTGTCAGTAGTGGAATCTGTTGTGTTTCTAGAATTCTAAAGAATTTCTGTTGTGCAGAGTTCTCGTGCCCTTTGCTGTGTTAATTCGGTTTTTTTGGATGAAGGATAGTTGTTGATTAGTGGTTGAAACATAATGAGTTTAGCTGTGTTTTATTATAAGGCAGCTGGTTAATGTAAAAGTTTTCAAGCCACACTTTCAAAGTAAAGTGAGTGGACATAAAGCAGTCCTGCTTGAAAATATTTGGCTGTAGTAACTAGTATTGCAGCATTTCTCTCGTCCTGTCGTCTTTCACTTCTTTCTCTCTCTCTGTGTCCAGCATCAGCAGTAAAACACTCAGACTGAAGGGCCAAGAAAAAAAGTGTGCTGATAGCTTTACTTAAAATTTACTCAGCATTTTTATGAGCATCACAGTCATGTTGGTTCTCAGAAGCAACTGTGAAGATCTTAAAATGCGTGTAAAATGGGAACTGACCAGTGCGAGAAAGTACGCAAACCTTGTATGATCCTTCCTTTCTCAGTTCCGCAGCCAATGTTGTTGTGCTTTGTTCCACTAGATGAGACAAACAGGAGTTGCACAGGTACGATCTACTGGAATTCCTAACGGGCCAACAGCTGATTCATCACTGCCTACAAACTCTGTCTCTGGCCAGCAGCCGCAGGTTGCTCTGACCAGAGTGCCTAACGTCGCTCAGCGTGGAATCCGTCCCGCCTGCCCCGGGCAGCCTATGGCTAATGGACCCTTTCCAGCAGGCCCCGTTCCCTGCAGCACAGCAAGAACGCTGGGTAGTACAGACACTATTTTGATAGGCAATAATCACATAACAGAAAGTGGAAGTAATGGAAACGTGCCTTACCTGCAGCGAAACGCACTCTCTCTACCTCATAACCGCACAAACCTGACCAGCAGCGCAGAGGAGCCGTGGAAAAACCAACTATCCAACTCCACTCAGGTACAGCTTCAGTTTGCTGATAGAGTGCGCTCAGGAGCCTTCCTGGGCAGGTCGCTCTTGGAAGGCTCTCATTTGTAAAAGCACATTTTCCCTAGAGCTGATAGCAAAAATTCAAATAAAACATAGATTAAACCTGCACGCTACTTCATATTGTTAAAAATCTGTGTATTAAGTGAACTCTTTTCAAGATAAAGGAAATGATCATAAATCAGAGAATGCAGTTCCTTTGCAGAAAAGTTTTTGAAAAGGGAATACTTGTACATCTTTTTGTTGCTTCTTTAATGTGAAACGACGTGATTTTGTTTTTCGTGTAGGAGGAATGTGCGTATTTCATGGGAAGCTGAATGTTGTAGTTAGTTTTGACATTACATTGTCGCCATGATGTAATCATTACCATCTCTTGTTTCCATGTGATCTTTAAAAATTAATATCTAGCACTCAGCACCACAGTGTTACTTGCGGAAAAATATTATCATGCCATTAAGAATCCATAGGGATTAAAGTGTTTGATTGAGTAGGGGTGTTTTGAGTATGTGTGTTAGAATTTGAAGATGGAGCATTTTTTTTTTAATTCCAGCCTGGATGTCTTTCTTCCAAGACAAACCTTGTGGATGTAATGAAGCGTTCTATAGGAAGTTACTATAATGGTTTAATTCACGTTGACCAGATGCATTATACAGTTGATACAATATGTTTTCTTCCTCAGAACTGGCTACATTTCTTGTTTAATTAATATTGCATGTTACTTTAATGC
>VWPU01017613.1:90000-225438 GCA_013398955.1 Callaeas wilsoni
AGCGAGTTGTGAGGCTGTCGTGTTGCAGTTCAGGTATTTTTGACTCTTCAGAGGTTTAGGTCTTGGTCCGTCTATGTTCCAGTTGATCAGCAGGCGTGTTACTGTTAGTTTTTGTCTTTAGTCAGTAAGCTTGGATCATTTCAGATCAGAGGCAGGATAGATTAAGGCAAAAAGTGAGGCTAGCCACTGGAAAACCTGGCGGTGATTGCGGTGTGGTTGTTGTGCAGATTACATGATGTTGTCCCAGGTGTGTTCATCCCGGGAAATGCAGAATGATGCAGAGTGTGGAAGGCTGGCTTGTAGAAGTTCAGACAGCACTTCTTAGCACTGACTTGTGGCAAAGATGTTTTACTGTACGCTACAGTGGTGTTAGAAATGCAGCAAATTCAGCCCCCTCTGCAATAGCCAGTGGCCTGTGGCAGAGGAGGATGGTTGAACCCAGAGCAGTAATAACTTAAACCGCTGCAGCTAAATCTGTCAGTGTTCATCTCTGGTGCATGTGCTAGCAGGGAGCCTGTCAGGTAGTCATTAGCTTTGCAAATTCACATTTAGTTCTTGCTGCTCGCAGCCTTCTCTATGTAAAATATCTCCAAGTCTTCAGATTTTCTTGGTAGTCTTTGGAGAGATTTGCCTGCTTTCTTAAAAAAAAAATTGTATAAAATCCAAACAAGCTGAGAAATGGAAATGACCGTTCAGAGCACTGTAATTTCTGTAGCTGTCCTTTACAGTTGTCGCTGTTTGTGAAAATGTTACCTAAGATGCCTTTAAAGTTCACAGAAGTCCCTTTAATCGTAAGCATATGGTTATTGAATGTTTTGGGCTATACTCTGCTGTTTTCCATACTGTACTGTGTTTGCATTAGTTGAAATGTTATCTGTATTTTTCTCTGTTAGAATTCTTGTTGGAATTTTTATCACCTCAATACATTTTACTCCAAAACATTTTGTTTAGAATGTATGTTTGCTGTATTTTATATAGCAAATGTGATGGTTTTGAGCATTACTCTCTTTGATATTAAAAAAATAGTATAAAAGCATGTTTATATCATTCTACAAAAAAAACCTGCATCTGTTACTGTGATTGAGAGCTCGTAGTTCCTAATGTTGTGGGATTTGATGACTAATACTGATCCATGATATAGCAGTCTGTCACTATCTGTTACCAAGACAAATTTCATAAAAGAGAGGAAAAAATCTTTAGGGAGCCTATTTTGTTATCTTTCAAATATTAAGTCTTATTGTAATGTTCATTTCCTAGTGACATTTCTACACATATTACATTCATAAAAATTAGCAGCTTAACAGCTTTTTTTTTTTAAATTGGGACCATGTATGTGTTCTTTCTAGTAGAAGTATGAAAATAGCTTCAGTGTCTGCTGTTAGGATGAGTGCACTGCAGATAGGCATAATATAAACTGTTAGAGACTTTAAGTTTTTTCTCGAAGTTCAGCTGATCTGTCTCTAAAATTGGCATGTAGCTCTCGAGAGAGAGTAATGGGAAGTGTTTCACTCCAGTGAAATGTTGCATTTTGATATGTTTAATGTGCTGCTGTAGGAGAGATCTGCAGTTTGTGTTCGCTAGCAAGTATTTAGCATTTTAGCTACAAGAGTCTGTAGACCAGACCTTGTGTTTGTGCTCTGTGATGGAGGTGTAGTGTGGGCTTTCAAGCAGGGGTTCAGAGATGCAGTGAGGCAGGGGTCCAGAGCGAGGAATGAATTATTTATTAAATTTACAATACCATTTATATATTCTAGTTCCATAAAGCAATTGAACAGTGTTCACACTTCTACTGGGGTGATTGGTCAAAGTCTCAGACACCCACTTAGAAATGTTTTTTCCTAATATAATGTACACAAGGTCAGAAGATACCAGATATGAATGCTATTTACAAAAACCCTATCTATTGTTTACATAGTTTACACAGGAAAGGAAAAGTTCTCACAGAATGAATGCAAGAAGAGAAAATTTCCCTGCTAACAGCATTTCAGCATCCACAGGTGTAGTATTCCTAGTGATACTTAATTTCCAGGATAAAGGGAGTCTCATAGAGGTGTTTCACTTGGCTTCTTACAGTCGGTATGTCTTTTGCCAGGCTCACATAATCATAATTTTTCAAGGGAGGTAAGCTAATACTTTGTCCCGTGTAGTTTGCAGACAGCTCAAAAGGTGTTAGATGTGCTTTTTTTCCTTTCTTTCATGCTGAGTAGAGATTGAGAGCTCCCTCTTCAGCCTGTCTGCACCTTCATTCAGCAAGGCAGGGGGCTGAGAAGCTGGATGATAAGGAAGGGTGGGCAGTGGGAGAAGTGGAGGAGAGACTCGGGTTTTTTGGCAACTTCGAGATCAAGAAATGCATCAGTCTGGGCTACTTTTACAGGTTTAGAGACAGGATTTCTTCTAGGCAAACAATGCTCTTTGGAAACTGCATATGTCTGCTAATAATAATAAGATTCTGAGAAATACAGCAACTCACCTATGCTAGAGCTGGTTACCTGTAATTTCATAGTAATAAAACCTTTAACTATTTATATAAACACTATATAATACATTAGTACTGGGGTTTCCTCCCTCCCCATTCTAATATGTCTGACAGTTTATATTCATAAGGTTGAGGACAAGGATTTCCCAGCCTTTTACTGAGTAGCTGATCAGCCCTTGCTTTGTTTTAAGATGTGCAGGCAAGCACGTGACAGCTCTGGAGCAGAGTTTTGGGCAGAACATCCTTGTTACAGGTCTTGTGTGCATGACTGACATAGAGAAAAATATCTGAGAGGGAGAATTTTAAAAGATATCTGCTGAAAGGCCTGTTAATTGGCCAAAAAACCCCCCCATTTATGCATAGTAAAATGGAAGATGTTTACATGCTAATGTATCAGATACTGTGAACTTCAGTACCGCATGTTGACCTTTATTTTAACACAGAGTAAGGTAATAAAAAACCAAAGAATTGAAAATACTTCCTGTAGTACTGATTATATTTGGGTGCAGCTTCTGTAAGTGGTATCTTGAGATTCAAAAGTGATTTTGTGACTAAAAGTGTTGATTTTTAGAATTACTATAAAAATTGCAGAAAAGCTACCCACAGTAGAAAACATGAAAATAATTGATTTTTTTCGTAAAAAAAAAACCCTCCACCACCAAACAAAACTGTAAAACACAACAGAAAAAAAGACCAGACAAGACCCCAGACACCTGTGCTAGAATAAGCATAATGCACGGGGAGAGAGGAGTTGTCCTGTAGAATTAGTTTTTATATATTGGAGCTACACTGTGTTGGGCCTTAAATGTATTCATGTGTGTCAATTGTTACATACATACCCTTACTTTATTTGATATGTTCAGAAAGACGTTCTGGCTTCATCTCTAATGTGGATAGTTATATTCTGTTATCTTCTGGCATGTTCTTCTTGCTGTCTGACAATAGTCACTTGATACAATCTGTTGTCTTGATGGTATTCTCTAGGTGAAAATAGACATTTTGACAGGTAGGAACAGGTGGATTGTAACTTGGATTTTTTTATGGCTGGAGCACTAGATTAATAATGTTTATTTTCTTCTTCATTATTCTGCATTTGGCTCTGTTTACTATATGCTTACTTCAAAACCAGAGTGCTGATGTTCTTTGTAAGTCGCATTGAAGTCCTCAGATGTCTGTTAAATTTTTCTCTTCAGATGCTTTCAGGTTTAAAAAAAAATCTTGCTAAGAGGAGCCATTTTTTTGCGTCTTTCAGACCCTACAGGTTTATTTGTGCTTAGAGCACAAAAGACCTGGAATTAGTAGCAGTTTGGGATTAAGTAATGCACAAGAGTTGATTCACAAGGTAACTACAATTGACCCTGCTGCAGGAGAGTATACTGCAGGATAATGAAGTTCCTCATCTCACAGGAGGGATTTTATTAGGAAGCAGCATGGTAATGCTCACCACCAAAAAGTGACCTGTTAATGTTCCAAGGGATTTGTGTGTTGCTTAAGAACAAAGGAGCATCAGAAATACGGAAGTGTGGTGGTTTTAAAGTGAAAGCAATTTATTTGAACAGGCGTTCAGAAGTCTTGCATTACAATAAAATAAACCGAGAATTAGTTAGACAAAAATAAATGCTCGGAGACTGTCATTTTGCTTTATGTAAACAAGTGTTGTCTTAATAAAAGCTGCTCAAGTGAAGCCATTAGGTGAGAGGAGATGCTTTGTATCATAAAATGCAAAACAGATGCCAACGAGAAAACTCAGTTTGATTCTTCTTTTATTATGTGTGAATAGGTTGTCTGCTCTGTAGAAACAGAGTTGGTAAATGCTTTGTTTTGCCAAAGACTAAAGTGAGCACTTAAGTAGGGCAAGATAATTGCAGAGGCTGAAAAGTTTCTTTATATCCATCTTCCTTGGTGCGAATGTTGAGGAAATATTGAACAGAGCCCCATTCTGTTCATGGGGTGAAATGAGGTTGTTGAGGAAGCTGAGAAGGGGTCAGACATAGGGTGCTGGCACAGCAACTGATACTTGTACAAGGAGCTTCCCTTGAAGGGCCAGACAATGTCACTGAAAAGCCACAAGGAATTGAGAAACGCAGGAGCTGAGCTATTGACTCAGATATGCAAATCTCATTAAGATGCTGTTCTGGAGAACAGTAGGGTGGCAAATGTGTTCATCTTGTTAAACTGCTGTTGGATCCTAGGGATAAAAAGGAATTGAGGAAGGAATCTGGGAAGTGGAAGTGTGATTTGGTTAGTCTTCCCTACCAATAACACTGGTTGCAACAATAAATTTTAAGGTGGTTATAAACCAACTAGATTATGTCTGGTAAACTGTTTACATAGTAAAGTAAATTTCATTAAGCCTCTGAGCAAATTAACAGATAAAAGAGTGCACTATTGAATTAATTATCCTTCCTGAGATTCCTAGAGAAAATCGCCTGTTAAGGTCATTTAAAAAAAAACCCAGCAACAACAAAACAACAAAAAACCAACATAACCCCAAGTAATTTTTGAACGTAAGTGAAAACCGTGTAATTAAAAGAAGAAAATATGCTAAGAATAACTGCTCTGAGTTTGTTACTAGAAAAGCCAATTGTTAATACATGGGGGAAAAAAAGAAGAGTGTACTTCTTGGTCTGGTTGTGTATCAAGTTTCCTTAAAGAGACTGTTATCAAAAGCTCTTTTCTGTGCTCTTAGAAATGTAAGTATCTTTTCCCCGTGAGCAATCTTTCTGAAAGGAGAATTAATGAAACATTATCACAAGACTTGAGATTTAACACTCGAGCTGTTTATTTCTACTGAAGTGAAACCAGCTGATTTCTCACTCAGTGTTTCAACTGGTGCATCTAATTAACATCCCAGAGTAGAGATAAAAACTCAGTTTCCATCTCAGTTAAGAGAGTCTACCAGTTATCCTTTCTAAAACTGATCTGAGGTCAGGTCCTTAGTTTAAGCAGTGTAGAGAAGTTCCTGAGTTGACTTGTTTTGTTTCTCATAAAAGAAGTAAGAAATACCTTGGTTATTTTTTTTTTTCTCATTATTAAAGTTGTTCAGAGTCTTGAGAGAACAGGCAAAGGTCCAAACAAAACTTGGAGGTAAGAGGTTCTCAGACAGTTCTGAAGAGCCCGACTGGGCAGCTGCGTATCAGCTGGAAGTTGTCCTTGTTGTTTTTATGATGATACATGGAAAGAGTCATTTGACAGCTCTGAAGCATTTCTGAACTTGAAAGCTTTACCAATTTGGCATATGTGGAGAGTTGCCGGGATGAACCACACGTACTCACAGAGTTATTGGTGGAACTCCATTTATTGATGATTATAGGCCTGGTTATATACATTAGTCAGCTTGTTCACGTGCCATTTAGCAACTTATGATTGGATAATAGCTATTATCACGCGTCTAGTAATTAATGCGGATTGGCTATAGCTCAACAATCATGCTTTTTCTCTATTCTTTTCTTGTGGCTACATGCTCCTGATTTCTCATCCTGTCTTCCCATCTTGTTACTTTCCTACCAGTGACTTTGTTTCTTCTCTCTTGCTTATTCAGGATAATCAAGGTTGCTGAGGCCTAGGCTGTGGACATTCCAATGAGCAGCTCCCGTGAGAAACTGCTCTCAGTATCCATTTTTTCTGAGAAACTGCTCAACAATTACTGAAACCTGAGTTGTGCGCGTAGCCCGGCTCTGTATGTCCTTGCTCAGAGAGCCATTCTTCTACAGGCATAATTGGGGAAGGCAAATGAGAGGCCTAGGTTTGACTGTAAGGTGTATCAAGAGGGGCTAATAAGGCCTTTTTCTGGTTCTTTTTGCTTGGTGTTCAGAGAAGGAAAGTATAGAGCAATCCACTGAGAACAGAAAGTGGCAGGAGACCCAGAGAGATGAGCTGCCTCTCAAGGGGCCGTGTAAAATGATAAAAACATAGGACAGCAAACAGCAGAATTTTTTCACGGAAAGGGTGGTGAGACATTGGAATGGGCTGCCCAGGGAGGTGGTGGAACACCATCCCTGGGGGTGTTCAAGGAACAGCTGAAGGTGCCATGTGGTGCCATGTGGTGCCATGGTCAAGCTGACAAGGTGGTGTTTGGTCCCAGGTTGGACTGGGTGATCCCAGAGGTCTTTTCCAACCTTAATGATTTGTTGAATCTGTGAAGGTGTTCTGGGCTAAGCAGTCTGGAAAAGGGTCTGATAAATGGCCAGCATTTACACAAGTGCGGTAAATCCATTTCCTGAGCAGGAGTGGGAAGGGCAGTGCAGAGGCTGAAGTGCGCAGACTTCTCCTTGCTCCGAGGCCTCTGTTGGAGCCTGGGGCAGAAGAGTTTTGGTCTGTCCTTACTGAAGGTGCTGCTCCCTGAGCCTGGGCTGGGAAGTCAGTGAATCACTGGTTTGGGAGCTCCATGGTCCATGGGAAAAGAACCTAAATCTGTTTGAGGGGAAGTACTTTGTGGAGGAAGAACCTCAATTAAATTTGTGTCTTGTTGTTAAAAACAATGAAAGCAATTCTTGTTTTATTGGGAAATTATTTACAAACGAAGGATTTTTTTTGCTTCAAGATAGAATTGCTCAGTTGCTCTAAAGGCACGTTACATCTGACAAGTGAACTTCACCTTAGCAAAAGTTTTAAGAATAAAATTTTAAATACTGTGATTTCACAAGCTAAACACTGCTTAGAGTAAGAGATTCTGTTTTGTACAAAAGGCAAATACAGAAATCTGCAGATGGGAAGCAGAATTATCTGGGAGTAAAAAAAAAATATATAGGAAAATTTACAGTTCAGTGGGAGAAGCAAGTGCATGAAAAAGTTTGGTGCCATTTTTTATAATGCTTTTCTTACGTAAGCCATTGATGTGATTCTGTTTGTCTTACAGCCTAAGAGCAAGGTGATTAGCAAATGAAATAGAGAGGAAAGATGTAAAAGTCATTAAGAAAAGAAAAAAAGGAACATTACTTCTTACATAACATGTAATTAACCTATGAAATTCACTGCCAACCTGTACTATTGAGGTCAAAACCAGAACAGAATTCAAAAATAATTAGAAATACATTTGCATAATGAGAAAATCCACAGTTCTATTGTAGGATTTTCTGTAGGTTTCATGTAAGATCTCTGGGAGTATTGCCAGCTAGTACCTGGTTGTGAAAGGCTGGGGTAGAGAATTGCATGATAAACAGGTTGTGTAATTATCTGGCATTACTTGCATCTAAGCATAATGTGAGCTTGACTTGACTTCTTTATATTCCTTTTGAGAGCTCCTCTTTTTATCCCTGGCTACAGAAGGAGCTTGGGGAGGTGAACCTGGGGGAGCCAAGCTGGGTGTTGTGTGTAACCACCTCCTTCCCAGGGCGGTGGGGACTGACAGGTGTTTTTCTGTGGTTTTGTAATAACTGGCAGTAAGAAAGCAACTGATTGTATCTGCTAATTGTGAAGGGTGGGGATTTCTGGTTTGAACCAGGACTGCATCAAGTAAATGCTGTGCAACCCAGTGCTTCAACTGATTCCTTCTGCAGGCACGTTTCGAAAATGTCTTGTTGCTTCCTCTTTGTAGATTAATTAATTCTGATAGAACTGAGATAGAGTATCAGATAAATCCACAGTTCCTTGTATTCATTTAAAATGTGATTTTTACTGGGAGAAGAGAGGGTATTAATTTTGTTCTTCTGAATAACTATAATCTCTTGAGCAGTAAAACCTTGTTAATTCTCATACAGCTAATCCTCAAATAATAATTCACTTAGACTGACTTCCCAACAAAAATAACTGCTTAAGCACAAATACTTGTAACTTACTCTGTTTTGACCTGTAAATTGTACATAAAATCCAAATGTATAGATAACTGGAAGTTGTTTAGGAACTTCTCATTATCACCAAAAAGTCATACTATCCCAAGCAGAAACAAAAAGGGCAAATATTTTTAAAAGTGTTCAAGATAAGTGTTCTAGAAAGCACAGAAATTATGTTTGGAAGAGGAAAACCTGTAGACAAAAACAAAAAAGAATCAAAAAAAGTAATGTCTGCACAGAAGAATTAGCATGGTCAATAAGGCGAGAGTGTTCAGTAAATATTTTTGTTCTGTGCTTGGGAAAAAGGCAGATAAAATGTTCACATCATGGGATGTACTCTTTTCAAGGAGAAGGTTAAACAGCAGTTATACTTAAATTTGGCATTTTAAGTCAGAGGCCCAGATAATATACATCCGTGAACTCTGAAAGAGCGAGCCAGAGAACTGTTTATAATTCATATAGATTTTTTTAATAGTTCTTGGAAAACAGGAAAAGTTCCAGAGGACTTGAAGAGCACGCTTCCTGAGAAATAGACATAATTCTCTCAGTCTGACATAAGGCTTGAGTCAAATAATGAAAATATTGAGGTGATTAATTTAATAAATGTAAAGAATGATAATTAATGAAAATGGTTCTTGGTTCTGGGGAAGTAAGTTTTATCCTGTTAACTTTAATATTTGTTGAGGTAGAGTTTTTATTATGAAATAGAGTTAAAATTGGTATAGCTGTGTAACAGGGGTAGCTTTAAACCTGCATGATACTTTTTTGTTTCTGGTCAGATGGGATTATGCAGAGTCAATCCAGTACCTAAAAAGTGTCTGGCAACTGCCTGATAAGTTTTCTATGGGTGACTGTTGAAACTGTGTCACACCTGGGTTTCTGGTCAGCCGTCTGTTTAGGTACAGCCAGAGGGGAAGTTCTTATCTAAGACTGAAGGCTGTAAACTGTCTTTTAGAAGCTGTGGGAATGTATCCTAGAAAGCAGTAAAACAGAATTAAAAGGGGTGTTTTAATGAATGTGATGATTGCTTATTCAACAGATCCGGTGACTACATGAAATAATCCCAAACAACCAGCGCTAGGACAGGAGGACATGGTCTTAAGCTGTGCCAGGGGAGGTTTAGGTTGGAAATTAGGAGGAATTTTTTCACATATAGGGTGATTAGACATTGGAAGGGGCTGCCCAGGGAGGCGGTGGAGTCACCATCCCTGGAGGTGTTTAAGGAAAGGCTGGACGTGGCACTCAGTGCCGTGGTCTGGGTGACACGGTGGTGATCTCTCATGGGTTGAACTCGATCTCAGAGGTCTTTTCTAATTTAATTGATTCAGTGATTTTGTGAAGTTGAGGCACCAGTTTCATCCGTAGTGGTTGATGTTCTCCTAAGCAGAGCAGTTTGAGGTTGGTCCTCACGGTGAAGTGCTTGGCTGAGTTGCTGCTTTCACCCCCAGAGCAGTTTGCCACGGTCTGAGCGCTGCGGCTGCGGCTCAGGCCAGGCTGCACATCACCGTGCACCCCTGTTCTTGCCCCTCTGAGCCTGACTGCTGTCCCTGCCTTCTCTTCCCACTCTGTGGGAATGCAGGTTCTTGTCCTTGCACAGTCCTCGACAAGCCAGTTTCTTCTGAAAGTCAGTTTAAATGAATGAAGCTTGTCCTTCTCCTCATTCCTTCATCACAGCCTTGTAGGTGACTGGGTATCCAGTTTCTTTTGGGGGCATAAATCAGACTTGTTTTGTCTTGAACAGTGCATTTGTTGCCCCCTTCAGCCACTATGAAATCCTCTCACAAAAACTGCATTCTTGAAACCGAGATACGTGGGATTTTCAGCACAGTTGCTGTGGTCAAAAAGGATCTTTCACTTTCCTTGCACTGGCTGTAGTTCTGTATTTCCAGAAGTGGAGAGGCTGGCAGTGGATACTCACACTGTGGTAGCAAATATTTTTAGTACTTCTGTAGTGTTTTTTATAATTTCTGTTGCTCTGTTTGGCATGCTAACAATTACAGAATTATTCTTTAATAGCTTTCTTGCCTTGTTATTAATAGTAAGATATTCTGATTTGTAGTAAAAAAAAAGATGATAGAAAAAAAATTATAATAGAGTGAAGCTGGTCTGTTAAAGACAACTTTAAATACTCTGCCCATCTGTTTCCTGTGCCACTTAAATTATGAATGTTTTGCTATATCAGGTTTGATTTTCTTTGTCCATTTTCCTCTCTTAAAGTTTCCACGTGGAGTTTTATTAGCTTAGAAGGAGATTATAGCATGCGATTGGTAATACCAGCTTCAAGTGCTGGGTTTATGAGATACCTTTGTTCATCTGATCTCTTCCTTCCTGCTATCTGTTTCTTGCCCTTTCTCCTCTGCCTTTTCAGACCTGTAGTTTCTCTAAGTGTACAGAAGTTTCTCCTCTCTCCATTGTCCCCCTTCCCCGAAGCCCCCGTGTGCCCTGGCTTTACTGAGCTTTCAGTGTGATCCCCTTGCTGTGACTGCAGCAGCTCAAGTCTCGTTAGTTCTGAGCAATGTCCCTTTTTCTTCAAGTTCACTTTTTCTCATTTTCCTTGACTTACAAATTTCCTGAGAACTGTTCATCAATGCAAACTGAATTTTGTCAAAGTTCTTTCTTGTTTTTAATACTACACGTTTGTTTTTCTTGGTTTCATTTCTCAGTTTGGTAATGCAGAGGTTATAGTAGTGTCTGGTACCTGCTGTTAGGATTCTAGTTTCACTTTGCATAGATGTCTGAATCTCAGGTTCATGCAGCTGTGGTCGATTAATTTCTGTGTGGTGATGAGTTTATATTGCCATGTTATTTTTGGGTTCTTTTTTCGCTTGTTGGCGTTTTTTTTTGTGTACATGGGGACAGTAAAGTCTTTGCAATAACTACATCAGACATTAAGCACTGGCCAGTGATTCTTTTGCCATGACTAAGCAAAGCTTCTGCATCACTCTTTAACTTCCTTGGAAGTGATATTCTGGCACTGGACTCACCTAGCACAGGGAATGAGCTGTTTGATACTTGGACAGGTGTGCTTTGGGGTGTGTGAGACGTTTGCCTGTTTTCTTCAAAGTCTTTTTTGTGTCAGTCTGTCTGATCTGATCTCAAGCCCCAGTTGATCCTGTGGGTTCTGGTAGCGTGATTTGAAGCAGTGATCTCACGAGCCAGTGTCTGGCTGTACCATGTTTACCAGTTTTAGGAACAAGCTCTATTGCTGGGAGTTTCATCTAATATAAGTCAGCTGTGTTTTCTGCTGAAGATTGTTATTATCAAAAAAACTTTCTAGTAACCAGTGAATTTTATAAAGATACATGACTAAATTATACATTAAAAACATCCTGTTTTGTGGGATGTAAGAACAGTGAATCAAGGGAGGTTGGAAGGATTTGAATAGTGTTCAGTGGGAAGAATTTTGAAGTAGTTGAGTCATTTTTAAGAAGAATGTAAGGGATGGTTTTGTCAGTACTTTCCCAGTGATGGTGACTGGGTGTTGACTACAGGCTAAGCTCAGAATGGAGGCTTTCCGGGTCATCCATTATGGGAAAAGTCACACATCCAGAGGGTCCCGCACACCTGGAAATCTGCAGGGAGAGGCTGCAAGTACAGGCAGAGAGGTTCTCCGTGGAGTCCCACACAGGGGCATTGACACTGCAGCTCACTGGGGTAGGGCCTTTCCCTTGTTGCTTCAAGAAAAGGATTATGCAGCAGTGGCTCCTTCTGCTTCAAAATGTGTAAGGCAAGGAGGGGTAGGTGTGGTTCAGTTCAGTGGCTGCAGTGTGGCTGTAGTTGGTTTTTGTGACTCAGCAGTTTCTTGGCTGAGACATTGTCATTTTCTGACTTCTGCTCTGCCACCTCAGCTCCTGTGGAATGATCATCCACCTGCTAAGGTTCTTCTCCATTTCCAGTTGAAACCTTCTTTTCCTGTTAAATTTTGTCAAATGTGTCATGCTTGCTTCTGTTTAAAATGGCTGTATTTTTAACTACAAGTGGTGATGTTGCAGATTCAGCGGGCAGAGTGGGAATAAGTTCGAATAATATCAAATTATACACGGAAAATTCTTGATTAAAATATACGAGCTTTATTTGCATCTTAAATTATGGTTTCTCATTATACAACATTATTTTGCATAAGAGATTACGCTGCTACGCATTTATTTTATTTGTCAAGTATTGACAGAGACAGCTCTTGTTTCCTTTTAGGAATCTGGGTAAAAATGGCTTATCTAACAGTAGTATTCTATTGGATAAATGCCCACCTCCACGACCACCGCCTCCACCGTACCCTCCCTTGCCAAAGGACAAGCTGAATCCACCTACACCTAGTATTTATGTAAGTAAATCTAGTGGCAGAAGTACATTGCTGCCTGTCTTTTGTGATTGTTTGGATATCTGAATTACATAATGTAATTATTTTAAAGATGCACTGTTCATCACTGAGTTCTAATTACGGTGCTCTCCAAACTGGTATATAAGCAGGAGAAATGCTAACCCTAAAGAAAATTTTGAGACATAGTTTGACTCTAAAAGTACTTGTAAATTAAGAATTTCAGTAAACAAAAGGAAAAATACGTCATATTTTTTGTTTCTAATACTCAAAATGTTGGCGGAATAAGCGAAACAGTTCATTAGATACCATGTACAGTATTTGAAAAATGTATGTACAGTTTTTTGCAAGTGATAGCTTATGTATAAATGACTAAGTAATTAAACTAAACTCTCATAACAATCTGCTTCAAAACACAGTGGAGATAAATGAATAAAAGTTGAGGTGATGTTAAGAACAAAATGTCACCAGGAAAAGGCAGGGTTTAGCTAAGTAGTATTTTCTTACGTAAGCATTACAACTTTTGTTCTGAAAATAAAGTTTCATAATAGCTTTATTGAGCTAACTTCCTTAGTAATAGAAGAATAAATTACAGGATATCCACTTCCTTGATAGCAGAAGAATAAATTACAGTGTGTCCATATAGGCAGTGTGAAAAGCTCGAGCTGGCTTTGGTCACCTCGTTTTGGGGACCAGAAGAAGCTGGCACTTGAGTCTGATTGTGCCCAAGGAGGCTGTGTGAGAGCTGGGTTAGGCTGGATGCAGTGGTGCTTCCAGCTGTGTTCCAGGCACTGCTCCTGAACTCACCTGCCTTAATAAAAGTCCATCCCAGCTTTGCTGAGTCCTCACAAGGCTGGGAAGTCACTCTGCTGCCACAGACTGTGCACATGTGCCACCGTTTGGGAGCTCTGTGTTGTGTTGTGTTTATTGCTAGAAATGCCTTCAGCATTCTGAAGGATTCACAGCAATTAAAAAAAAATCAGGAGGGAGACGATAGCATAAAATTGAGGTTTTAGGTGCGGAGAAGCATAAGAAAATCAAATCAACCTTTCTGGTTAACATGAGATATACCATGAGAGTAGTCTTTTAATTATACTGTTTCTTGTATACGTTATCTGTAAAATTAGCACTTTTTTACTTCTGAAAAGAAACTGTATTGCTCTTCAGAGAATTCTGTAGATTTAGGGAATGTACAAGGCTACTGTCAGATAAAGAAATTAAGTTCAGGAAACCTGAGTTGCAAAGCTGGAGCAACCTGGGAATAATTCATGCCAAGAAACAAATTACAGTAACAAATTAATTTCAGGAGTGAACCCAGCATTTACCATAGAAAGAATTGTATGGTGTAGCTGTTCATTCCCCACAGTGCAGGGAAATGCAGAAAATTCCTGTTTTCTTTCTGTTATTTCTCTTTTGTTTTACTATTCTTTCTTATTTTCCAAATAAGGAATCTAGATTGATCTGACATCTAATATTCCATTATAATTTTGCAGTTGGAAAATAAACGAGATGCTTTCTTTCCACCTTTACATCAATTTTGTACAAATCCAAACAACCCTGTTACTGTAATACGTGGCCTTGCTGGAGCGCTTAAATTAGGTAAATTTACCTTTTTTTTTTTTTTTTTTTTCCTTTTTAGTCTTGGGGAAAAATGTATGTTTTTTAAAGAGAAGTCTCTCAGTGTTTAGAAGTGGATATTTTATTTCTGTAATACTGTATTACCTGTATATTCCAAGTCATTAGGGTAATTTGTCATTTCTCAGTTTGCTGTTGTTTGTAATCTTGGTCATTTCAAAGAAAATCCCCCCCTAAATACAGCAGATTTTGTTGAGCACAGAGAGAAGCTGAGCTGTGGCTATGGAAGTTTACAGCTAGACATTTTCCTATAAAAAACTGGATGCATGTCTTCATGTTTAGATCTAATGATCTATAATTTTGACTGTGTGCAATATTTTGAAGTCTCTAGATAGATAAACTATCACTGGTGGTAAGAAATGTGTTATATGATGGAAATACATTGATAAAACTCTGCTTTGAAAAATACTTTCTTGGTAATAGATTTGAACATTGTTTGCAGATTTGTTTACCCAAGGCATGTAAAATGTTTCTTGTAATATAGTCCATAGCTGCCAAGTTTTTTCTAATTTTCTGCTGGATATATGGAGGAGGGTTTTTTGGGTGTCAATAATTAACGTCCGGGTGGGCAGTGTTGTGAAGACTGAGGGGTAAAAATGATTTTAGAGTAAACCTTTTGATAACTTCAGGCATTTTCCTGAATTTTTTTTAATCTATTTTAACCTTCATTTGTTAATTTTATTGCTATTAATTAGATCTAGGACTCTTCTCTACTAAGACATTGGTAGAAGCGAATAATGAACATATAGTAGAAGTAAGGACACAGCTACTGCAGCCAGCAGATGAAAACTGGGACCCCACTGGAACAAAGAAAATCTGGCGTTGTGAAAGCAGTAGATCTCATACAACAATTGCTAAATATGCACAGTACCAGGCCTCCTCATTCCAGGAGTCTTTAAGGGTAAGTTAATTGCTACTATTCAAGGTATATTCACGGACTGTGTACTGACTCTGGAGCCAATTAATAATGGCTGTTGGAAAAAGCAGAAACTGCTAAGGAAAAAGAGACATTTCCATTAGCATGAAGAGCACAGGTAAATTTTCAAAATCTGTTTGGAATAGAGGGTCAAATTGTTCTTCCCAAATGCTTATTGTAAACTTCAGTTTAATAATGTAAAACTCACAGCTTTAGAAGTTTATTAGTTTAAGCTTTCGTATTATAATGTCAAAATACATATTAAAATATTTAGACCTCGAGGCTTTTTTAAAATTTGGATTGCTTCTAATTTCACACGTTTTGAAATCAGATTTCTTTGTTCTTTGTACTATCCTGAATTAATTTGGATGTGGCTTATTAGAAGTTTACACTAATACTTGTCTCTTGTTGGGTTCCAAACATAACAGTTCGTGTTTAGTTTAGAAGTTTTTAGACGTCTGTGACAGAGCGAAGTATTAGAAATAATATTTCCCCTTCCTGCCTTGGCCAGGGGGTTGGACTCCATGATCTCCAGAGGTCCCTTCCAACCCTAACTATTCTCTTACTCTGGGATTCTGTGAAATGTGATTTTATTGATATTTTTAATTTTTTTTTTTTGAAGTAGTGAGTACTTTCTTAAAACTGCCTATGGGCACTCCGTGGAGGCTTATGTTACCTGGTGTTATAAAATACTGGGCTAAGATAGAGCTAAGACAAGAAGATAATTCTGACCAGCTGTTCATTAGAAAATAGGGAAAATGTCAGTGTGGGGAATTGACTATTGCAGTTTTCACCGCCTTTACACAGAAACAGGGGTGATTTCAGTAAGAAAGGAAGGAAAAATTCTGAATTTAAATTTTGTGCATTAGAGGAAAGGATTAGAAACAAATTAATTCATAGTTGAAGAACAGGACTACCACTGGGAAGTGGGGGGCACAGAAATCTGCTAGAACTTGGGATTTTTCTTCCTCTGCAGTGGTAATAAATTTCAGTAGGATATTGGCTGAAATTTTCTGGTGCCCCTTGAGCAGTGGCACCAGTGTTGTATTCCTGTGTGTCATTCCAGAGGGGATGGAGAACAGTGCATCACTGGAACATAATATATCTATCTATATCTATCTGCCTGTATAGCTGTGTTTAAAAATGTACATAATTGATCACATACCACTGAAAGCCTCAGCTTTGGATTTGCACAACGATGTGTCCTGCAGGGTTTTCTGAATGTTTTTTCCCCTCTCTGTTAAAAACTGATGGTAAAAATGCAATACATAAAATAGTTTTTAGAGTGATGATTTTCATTTTTCTCTTGGAAATCAGAAAGACACCGTACAGGTGTCCTTTGCCTAACACTGCTCTGACCTGTCCTTAGGTGACTTTTCAGTGTTTAAATGAAAGCTTTATTTCTTCTTTCTATAGCCACAGCTCTCTTGTCTTGCCCTAAGTGATCTTTTTTCTTTATTCCTCTGACAGCTATTACATTGCTTTTCTAACATGTCTTGCAGCATTTGATAAATCCATCATCACTAGGTTCCTTTTTGTTTCTCTTTGTCCTTCATTCAAAGGATGAACAAGACTTTCTCAGGTACACAGGGCACTTTGAGATTTAACAACAATCCTATTCAAAGCTAGAGATCTTTGGATAGAATCCAGACAGTTCCTTCTTCCTTTTTGTCTCTTTCTTTTTCCTTCTGTGTCCATATACTTGCCAAAATAGAAGTCTTTAGAATAGGGTTTTGAGCACAGTCTGCTAAAAAGATCAAATTGCATCATTTAATATTGGTTGGATTTTTTCCACTAGTCATGGTCTCAGCTACTGCTAGTGCTAAAATAGCATATGGCTATGAAAAATTCAAAAGATTTTATATAATGGATTTTATTAAATTAGTTTTATAAATATTAGTCATCCTAATTTCCTGTCAGGATACCTGCTTGATTTTGAAGGGAGGTAGATACTGTTATCTGAAAAAGTTAACAGAATTCCTCAATATTAGATTCCAGGTCACCCTCATAATGGAGCAAACCAACACACTCATTTCCAACTTGAATGCAGGCCAGCAGAAATACTTACAGTGTAGACATTTTCTGTTGTCCTGGCCTGAGTGTCATGGAATCTGCAGCCATGAAGAATTTTTTTTCAATGCATTTGACTGACTTTTTTTATTTTCTTCAGAATGAAGAAATGTTGACCTAAAATCTTAGACATGGATATTTCAAAGATTGTGTCAATATCTTGAAACAAATGTACTTATATCTACATCTGTGTTACCACTTCATACCTATATATTTTATATGTTCTTTTATGTGTATGTATATATATGTAAAAACATTTCAAAATTGCATTTTATAGGAGGAAAATGAGAAGAAGAGTCACCACAAGGACCACTCAGATAATGAATCCACATCTTCTGATAAGTAAGTGTGGTATAGCTGTTAATTCTGTAGTTGGTTATATGGGCTATTTTACATCCTGCCCTTTGCACATTTGCCTGATATATTTGTTACATTTGCAGCTCTGGGAGGAGGAGAAGAGGACCTTTTAAAACAATCAAGTTTGGGACCAACATTGACCTGTCAGATGACAAGAAGTAAGTTGATTACAGTTCCTCCTGCTCACAGTGGGTTTCTACATGATGATAATCCTTCTGGAAATCCAGTGTAGTATTCTCAGACATCAGTCTGTTTGATAAATTCCAGTTTTACACACACCCCATTTCCACAGTGAAGTGGCTGCCTTTGGTCTTCAAACTGTTGTTACAAGTGCTCCACATGCTACAATATCTTTTCAAACTTCTCTTTCCAGGATTTTTGTTTCTCCAGAAATGAGTTTAAACATCCATCAGAAACCATTCTTCCTAGTCTTCCTTCTAATCCATTCCTTGTTTCACTGCGAGGCTTTAAATTGTTTGCTTACTACTTTATTACTTCTGAGAATACCAAGTTTTTGGTCTTTGCATAGAAATTGTAAGATTAAAGGTTTTTTTTCTGTTTGTCTGAATTTTTGTTATTCATGGGTTTTTTTCCTTTCGTTCATACTGTCGTCTGCTTCCACCTTTTCATAACTCTTGCTTCTTTATCCAGTAACAGGGTTCAAAATATGTAGCAAAGACCAGACCAGTGCTTACCTGTTGGTAAGCTGTGATACTTCTCAAGAGGCTCAAAAAAAAAATTGAGTATTATTTAAACTATATATCCTTCTGTGAGTAGATGAAGGTAGCTTAGAAAATACTAGAAATACTCTTAAAGCATGTTTTTATTGTCCAGTAATAATTATTTGGTTCAATCTTTAGTTAATACATACTCCCATCCAAGATCCAGCATGTCTAGGCTGTCAGTCCCGCCAGCTGCAGTACAAAAATTCTGGTTTACTTCAGTCATAAGAGAAGAAGAAAAGTTCATGGTGTTTGGGCAGTAAGGACCACTTAAGATGATGACATCTTTTGTGGCAGTCACTGGAAGATCAACATGTGCATCTGTGGATGTGATTAGAGGTTGTTACCAAATTTTAGATATTGATGCCATTTTTCTATAAAGGAAATTCCAGATAGTTTGTAGATACAAACTAGTTGCTCATAAACTATTACTCTGAACAAGCAATTGGGAGAGAAACTCCAAATGAACCTAAGCATTACTAACCTGAGGCTCATAGGGAATTGGATATTGATACTTGAAATAGTTCTTGTAGGACCCCAGATCAGTGCCAGATCTTCTGATCTGTAGTCCTAGCTTTTGCTACAAAGTTCTATTTTCCCTCAACCAGCCTGTGAGATTTGTGATTGTATTTGGAAATATTTTAAAATTGAAAGAGTAACACAGATACCTGTGCTAACAATTTTTTGGAAATGTTTATGTTTCCCAAACTCTTCTAAGAGTTTCAGGGATTCACAGTTTGTCAATTTGCTATTTTGCTGCAGGTGGAAGTTGCAACTCCATGAACTGACAAAACTTCCTGCTTTTGTACGTGTGGTATCAGCAGGAAATCTTCTAAGCCATGTTGGTCATACCATCCTGGGCATGAACACAGTGCAGCTCTACATGAAGGTTCCAGGAAGCAGGACACCAGGTGAGTATAATCTGCATGAAAAAATCAGATTCTACTGTGGGGTGTTGGATTTAACTGCACTGCAGATTTCCTGTATCTTACAGCATACCTAAACGAGATAAATCTACATATTCAGTATTTTTATATTTCTTACTTAGCTCTGTGTGTACAAAGCACAGTTGAAGTTTCTGGATTTCTGCAGGGCTAGGGAATTACCCTGCTGACCTACTGCATGCAGTAGTGGATTCTTTAAGGAGAAAAAGAAAGTTGGGTTTATATATGTGGACAGTATTTGTATTTTACATACCTTGGAAGTTTTTACAGGCTTCTTCCCAAGTGGGTCTTGTGGAATCCTGGAAATCAGTATCTTCCACTTTTTTAGATTTCTACTGTCTGAGAATGGGACTCAACCCTCCATGATGAATGCGTTGGGGCCCTGGACTGGGACTTGAGGAATCTGGACTGAATTTCAGGGTCTGGCTTTTTCTGAAGTACAACTTCAGAAAATTCCATTAGAGATTATGGCTCAGTTTTGTAGCTGTCTAAAGAAGATACAATACTGGGCATTTCTACATGAATTTTGAAAGCTTTTTCTGTAAGATTTTCGTACTCCTTCTCTGTTCAGTGCCTGAAGTCACAAAGTTTTGCACCTGACCAGGACTGTCAGGAGGCAGCAGGAAACACAAAATCTGAGCTTTTGAGGTATTTATTTCCACAGGAAGGGAACTGCTGAAATACTGGTCAGATCCCCAAGATTGGTAGTTCCAACTTTTTGTTTTTGACAAACTAACAAAAGCAGAATTCTCATGTCAGTGGTAGCTTAACTGTGTGAAGCACCTAAATAGTGTATGGAAGTGTCATATAAAATATATAAAAATACTGGACCTGTGGTGTAAGTTTTTTTTAGTAATTGTATCTGCATTTCATGGCATTGTTTTGGTAGAAGGGCCTTACATAAAGTGCGTTTACTTTTCTCTTAAATTTCAGGTCATCAAGAAAATAACAACTTTTGCTCAGTAAATATAAATATTGGTCCAGGTGACTGTGAATGGTTTGTTGTCCCTGAAAGCTATTGGGGTGTCATGAATGACTTCTGTGAAAAGTAAGCTGGATGTTCTGTTTTTGTCTTTTATCAAATTTTTTGTGCCTTTCTCAGACCTGAGGGGGGAAATTACTGAGGGTGCTCTAAGGGGACACTATTTCATGGGTTTTCCGTGTGGTCAGAAAAGTATTTTAAAGTAGGTCAAAATGCAAAATCCAGAGTTCATATAAAATACCACATTTGTACAATGTACAGAAACTTGGGTTGCCTGTAACAAAAACAAAATTCTCTTGTCAGAAGCAAATACAGAGTCACTGGTATTTTGGCATGTTTTCTTGTTGCATTTAAAGTGAAAGCTTAATTTTCTCAGACCCCAGGAGGTGTCATGGCAGGCCTTGCTTAGACTTACGTAGCTGCAACTCCCTGGAAAAGCCGAGGTACCCTGAGCATTGGGGAGCTACTCAGCCAGCTCCAAGATTAAGATTTCTATGCTGTGCCTTGTGTAGAGTGGTTGCTTTAAAAAGAAACAGAGCAATACTTGTTTGTAGATGCAGACACATAAAAAAAGAGGGAGCATCAGTTGTGTCCCCTAATCATGCCAATATTCAAGCAGGGGCCTCTGAGGTTGATTGTATGGGAGAAGGTTTTTCTTCTGCAGTTGAAACTGAATTAAGCTCTTGACTTCAGAACTTTTCCAGAGCTCTGCAAATTCATCTGTGTCTCTGTATTTTCTGCCTGTCTACTGACAGCTGTTCGTAGTTCATCCACCCTTACAAAGATAAGCCATCTCAAAAATGTAATTTCCACTGATGGAGTTGCGATGTCTCTGGCACAACTGGCCTTTTTACTCACATGTTGCTGTCCTTCTGAGGCTAACAGAGAAACTGAGAGCTTGGTAACGTCACAAAACATCTACAGTGCCAATGCAGAGGCACTTGATTGTCTTTGCAAACTGTGCATTGCAAATAATCTCTCATGGTGCAGTATAAAAGCAGTATAATATTGGGGTAAGGATGGGAGAGGAGTGCGGATTTTGCATAACCATAGGGGAAGAGTTCACAGTTAGGAAATCCATATGGAGGTGTTTTTCCATGCTGCTCGGAGGGGTCAGCATTTCTTGGCTGAGAGCACAGACCCATGGATTACAGTTAAAATGTTGCCAAGAGGTTGCTCCTTGTGTGGGCAAGCTTCACATGCGTACACAGGCAGTGTGAGTACATGTTCAGAACAGAGAACATCCTTGGGAGCTGGTGTGGTGTGTACAGAAGATCAGTCAGTCATGAAAAAAGCACCAGTGCCACGCTAGATCTGACCAAGGGTTTGTTTGCTTCAACATCAGTAAAATACTGGGAAACTTAAAGCAAAATAGAACTTAACTGGAAGCAATAAACTGACTTCACGTGGGCAGGTAGATAGGTCAGTGTTCTAATGTACTGCAGGATGTGAAATGTGGAATTATGATCAGGAATTTTATACATGATAACTTTCCTTTTGACTACTCTTTGTGGGTCACTCATCAGCTGCAGAAAACATTCAGGGTGATGGTTGTTTTTTACAGGTAATTGCATTGAAGTATCTGCCACTGACATGTCCATTGGTAAATGCTGAAGCCTTTATCTTTCCTCTCGTTTCAGGAACAATATGAATTTCCTAATGGGATCTTGGTGGCCGAACTTGGAAGATTTGTATGAAGCCAATGTCCCAGTTTATAGATTTATTCAAAGGCCAGGGGATTTGGTGTGGATAAATGCTGGCACTGTTCACTGGGTTCAGGCTATCGGTTGGTGCAACAACATCGCGTGGAACGTTGGCCCTCTCACAGGTACGTGTGAGCAGTGCCTGTGCTGAGCTGGGGGAAGGTGATACTGTGCTGCACGTGGCACAGAACCTGCCAGTTCTTACTAATCTGCCATGCTTTCCTAGATGAAAAAAAACCCAACGTGCTGTACTTCTTAAAACATGATGTGTTGAAGCTTTAAATAATTCCATGGTAAGAGGAAGAGAAAGCAGCAAGAATGGAGTCTTGGCACTTGTGCTTTGAATGGGCTTGTAAAAGTAAAATGTATATATTAATTCATGTACTTAGGCCATTTCTTAACTTTTTCTCCCCAAATTTCTTCTACCCAGCAAACTGCACTATGGGTTTCGTACGAATTTAAGGACTAGGCCCCTCATACTGATGGGACAGTGGGTACCTAATAGCTCTTTGGTGAGAGCATCAGGAAATGCAAACAGTTGCAAAATTTAGTTCAGAAAGGAATATTAGGCTTCCCATTTTCTAGGCCTACTGCTCTAGAAGTCTTTAGTTTTGAGCCATGGTCTTGGAGGATTTTTATCTGTGAGTGTGGAAGGAAATTCCACAGCTAAAACAAGAGTCTGTCATACATTTGAAGAGAATGTACTTCCAAAAAACTTCTGTTTCCTTAAGTAGTTGAAAGTGTGTCTTTATATGGTGCAATAGAGAGTTTATCTCTAGGATTGTGTGATTGACTGATAGACCTCTCATGTTCAGTCACAGTAAATTTTGTAAAACATTTTTAAAAGAAGGGTGGAGTGAGTAGGCTGCTTAATGAAAAAGTCTGACTCATTTCTTCTCTCAAGAAGAGATTATATACCATAGCAGAGTAAAATCATGATAAATTGTGAATAGAGTAAGACGCAGACATTTCAGATCTGGATTTGTTTTTAATCTGGAACATTAGAAAATTTACTAATTAGCTATTTTTGAAATACTGCTCCCTATTCAGCCAAGAAATTGAACACTTGTTAGTAACTTGTCTTCACAGGTATTTGTTGCTGCTGTGATATTGTGTGTTGTTTCAGCATCATAAATACACTTTCTAAAAGACATCTTAAAGAATGGAAATGGAATGAATGGCTCATTGTTAATGAAGTTTAGCTGTAAGAGATATAAATTATTGTTGTAACAGAGTGATCTTGGTTCCTTGACCTGACTGGTTGCTTGTGTGACTCCGTGTTTGTGCAGCCTGTCAGTACAAGTTGGCAGTGGAACGGTACGAGTGGAATAAGCTGCAGAGCGTGAAGTCCATAGTACCCATGGTTCACCTTTCATGGAATATGGCTCGGAATATCAAAGTCTCAGATCCAAAGCTTTTCGAAATGATCAAGTAAGTTCTGTTTATTTGAAGATTTACTGTGCCCTTTTCCTCTTCACACATAAACCAGTAGTTGATTTATAAATAATTCTTTGCGAGACTTTTCTGTTCCTGGGAACCAAACTAAAATTACTTTAGATTCTATTTTTCAAATACAACATTTATAGGTATCCCTAATTTTATTATGTTTTATGTGATGTTATTGCGGCATAGCTTTAGAATCATCTAAGTAACTTTTTAGTTAAATGTGCAATAGACTTAATTCAGCAGTTTACAGAAAGAGTTGACTTTGATCACAGCAGCTGTTCAGAGTACATATCATAAGAAATAAGAAAATTAGGTCATCAACCCAAATATTAGAATTGGAATATATAGTCATTTTTACAGCAAAGTTAAACTTAATTCTACATTTCTAGAACCTGTAGTTAGTATTCTCATTCTCATATGTTGTCATTTGGAGATCCAGTATAAATCTTTTAAATAAAGGCAAGTAAGAATTTGAGATCCTCCTTCCCTTTGCTCTTCTGAACAATGAATTGATTGATGTGTAAAATGATAATTGAGTTTAGTGACATTTCTATGTGCATATTCCAAAATGCAAGAATATTCCAGGCTTGAAGCATCTGTAGTGATTTTCTTTAAAGGGTGCAACTTCAAGCAAATGTAAATCATATTGCAGCAGCATACTGAGCTTGAGGAATGAATGAACATTTCGGCATATAACATAGGTTTGTCTTAAAGAAAGTAGGGGAATGAATTCCGCAGCATATTGCTCATCACGAGAACCCTTTGGTAGCGGCGCACTCCGCTTCGCCTGAGTCTACCAAAGCCCTTCTTAGTCCTGCCAACATACTGGATCAACAAGCATTGAATCCCTTTATTATTTGCCTTGAAATGGGCTTTAAAAAAATGGGTGAGTTAACTTGTGGAAAAAAAGGGCAAAGAATGTCTTTTTTTCCCCCGGTAGGATTTATTGGTGGCATCTGAGTGCGACACCTTTTTACAGTAGGAATTTAATTTAGGCTTGAACATCTGTTGCAGAAGGGTGGCACTGGGGAAATGTTAAATTTGTAAGAACTGAAAATGTTGGAAGTTGACAACAGGGAGGTTTGTAGTCACTCTAAAGCTTGATTATAGGGTAGCATTTGTGTGTGAATACTTTCCGAAAATCTAGGAACTGATACTTAGGGTAAAGAAAGTATTTGCTGAAGACCTGGCAGTCCTGCCCTTCAGTTAAACAATTAGTGCTCATATTCCTAATGCCAGCTGTCACAAAAAGGAGAAGAGAAACTGAATAGTTAGAAATGAGAAACAGGGGAAAATACAGAAGAGTGTGGGAGGGAGAAAGCCAAGAAGTCCATTTAAAAATACCAAATCCACAAGCTTCACTTTTATCTTTATTTGTATACAATACATATAAAGCCCAGCAGACATCTATTGTAAAGCTCCAAGCAGTTCTGGAATGCTCTTGACAAAATACGAATTTGATGATTTGGCCACTTGTATTTTGCATTTGCCATGGTTTGGGTTTAAAAGGAGAAAAACAAGACTGAACACAGCATCCTTCTCCAAGAGAATCACTTAAAATGTTATTTAGAAACACAGAGGACAAAATGGTAGTTTGCTATTGTCTTGCTGGCTGACAGCAGCTCAACTTTTTCTAGCAGGAGATTGAAATTTTAGGTGTACATTACACATAAACAGAGATGCTGAGGAGCAGACAGAAATTTTGGGTGTGCATGCATTTGCTTTTTCCAGTCTGCTGAACTATTTCCAGTTTAGCTGGATTAAGCCACCCTCATCCAGGTTAGTTGTCAGCCAGAACTCAGGTTCCTTCTGTGGATGCAGAGGGGAGAAAGCAGGGATGATCAGCTCTGGTTTGTAATGTCCAGGAGCAGCAGCCTGAGATAACTCTCTGTTGTGGTCACTCCTGTAGTTATGGAATAGCTGTTCCTAGAAATCAGTGTCACCACAGCCTGGTGTGTGACCTTGGCTTTGTAAACATATTGGAAATGCAGAAACCTTCACTAATTTCCTTGAGATAGGAAAGCAGTTGTGTAATTTTCCTGTGGACTCCTTGTCTGCAGGAAAAACCATCTGGCAAGTAGCTGTTGTCCCCGGCACCTGGATTTTCTATGTACAAAATAGAGACATTTGTGAGTTACATATATGCCAGTGTATGGATTTGTATAAAAATGCTGGGAAAAATAGTAATTTTTGATAGAGCTGGTTGAATTTCATCTTGGATAGCTGGCTTCATTTATCATCAGGAAATAAAAATAAGTGACACAGCTGTCATCTTTTTGGCAAGCAGGGGTCTGTCTAAAATTGCACATCAAAGATACATAAAGTGTTTAGGTAGTTTTGACTTCTCTCTCTGGGGCTTCTTAGGTATCAGCATAGTACAAAAGATTGGCTCCTGGAAAACGATAAAAAGTAGCTTCTAATTCAGTTTGAAAGATAAATACAAATATGTCTTAGTGGGTTGTGTGAGACTAACCACTGCAGAGGCAATAAACTAAAATTTGAGTGTAGATATAAATATTGGGAACCAGATTAGTGATGAAAAGAAATGGAGTAGCAAAAGGGAGTAAGCAGTAGAAGGAAACTTTGCTTTTGGAAGAAATCTGATGCCTTGTTGGATTTTTAGTTAATGTGCCATTCAGAGCTGTCTTGCAAGATAAAAGTCAAAGAGCAAAACCTGAAACTTTCTCATGAGATGTTATTTAAAGATTTGATTTTAACAGTAGAAGCGTGAGCAGGAACAAAGCAGAAAAAATGATTTAAAACTTGGCTGAGGGAGGACAGCCATCACAAAAAGAAAAATTAACTGCAAACCTCTTAGATGGAAGCCAGAAGGACTTTTACAAATGCATCTGAGGAAGAGAAGAATTTTAGAGGTAGAGTGAACATAGTAATAAGGGCTTAAAAAATTAATTCCAAAGTAACTGAAATACTAAGTTCTATTACAAAAATAGTTCCAGAAATGTAAAAGAACGTGAGATGGGAGAAATTATTTTGCACAAAATCATGAAGTTAGATAGAATACTTCTCAGTATCAGAGAACATGAATTACTGGAAGGTACAAAGAGGTCGGTTCTGCATTGCCATTGGGACGGTCTCCACACTTTTGAGAAGTTTTACTGAATATCTGAGTATTCAAATGGGTTTATCACTGCCCTTCTAGAATAAATCAGGTTTATGTCCATTTTTAAATCCTCTTCTGTTGAATATTTCAATTTGACTGGACATGATTTACTCATATCTTTATGCCATACCTGCAGAGAATTTGAGAGGGGGGCGGTCTAGAGAATCTAGAAAAAACAGGCCTGCAGTGCTAAAAGCTGATCCCACTGAACTTGGACCCTGTCACTTTGCTAGGCACCTTTTTGGCTTTCTTAAGGCTTCCCAAACTTCAGGAAATTGTGGTGCATTTTCACAGTGATAGTTTGTATCCTTTCTCTCATCCTTGAATGCATGAAATAGTTAACATTTACATTTTCAAGTGCCATTACTAGGACCTGAATTTTATCCAAGGAGGGGGAGTTCACCTTCAAGCTATTGTTTCCTGCTTTGTTTGCAAATTTGGCAAACATTGCAGCAGTATTTTAAGTGGGTTACATTCTGGGCAGCTCTTTTTTCACATCTGTGACAATAGAAAACACTTTGAAAATAACACTTTGAAAAGTCTTTGGAAGTCAGGAGTGGAGAACCATGGTGGCAGGTGTGCTTCCAGTTGCTCTTTGGGATGCCCAAAGACTTTTCCAGGTAACAGCAGAGGAGAGGAATGGTAGCTTTTAAGTTTATTTGAAATCAGGCTGTATTGCCTAAATGAATGCTGTTCCAAAGTTACTGAGCTTATCAGGAGCACAATAACCCAACACTCGAGTGAATTAATACTTAATCTATCACCTATGGTTGGCCTTAACATCATAACTCTCATTCACATCAAACTTCAAAAGTGCTGAAGGAGTTACAGCTTAATGAGCTGTATCATTTTCTTGAAATTGAGTATATGAAAATAAGATGTTTAACAGAGAAACGCAATTCAGTTGTGTGTTATCCTTACAGGGAGGGTGTCAGTGAAGCCATAGTGAAGCCACTTTAGTGAAGATGAACAGTGTGAGTGTAAAACAAGAGGAGAGTATTTCAAAATCCTGAAGTTCTGTTAACTACTTGGAAACACATGAAAGAAATGTGGTGTTCTTTTTAAATAGAGAATGTATGTATTACATGTTTCAGGCTTTAAAATGGGAGAAGGATCAAGTTGAAAACACTTGATAGAACTCTTGAGCACTTTGTTTTCTGTCCAATGTTTGGCTTTACCCTTAATTTTTTTCAATCTTCCTTCTGCATCTAATGAGCATGTAATGTAACCACCCTGTGGAGGAGAAAATTGAAGGCTGCAAAGACTGCAGCTGAAATAAATCGGGTAGCTGAGAGCTAAAATTATTGTAAATAACATTGTAATTTAGAAATTTGGCGACCTATATTGCCAGCTTTTTTTGTAGAACACACGTAGCTCATAAAATGCTAGAAGTCAAGTTACATTTTCTGGTAAGGAAGAGAACTGTATAAATTTTGACAATAAAATTATTTAATTTTTTTGCCTTTACAAGGGGTATGACAGGGAATTGTGGAATTTTAATTTGGAATTTGAACAGTTCTTCTCTTAAAATAAGAGTTAGAACTATTTTTTGTGTTGATTTTTTTTTTTCGCCCCCTAATACCAACCTGTCTGTTCTTTTTCCTTTTGCATAGGAGAAGATACATGTTCATAGATTTTATTTCCACTGTGTGTAAAGTGGTTCCTGGCAGAACTTGGGATTTCAGAAAACTTGGGATAATAAAGTTTAGTAGTGCTGAGGAGTAACAGGGTTTTTAGGATGTTAAAACAGTCCTTTGGATCAGGCTGTAGTCACACAAAATGTAAACAGCTATGCTGAACTTGGCAGTTCAAGCTGACTTTTTGCTGACAAATTTATGGTTCAAAATAAAATACATGGATTGCTTTTGAAAACACATTGTTCATTGTGCTTAAAAGAGCATCCATGTGTTTCAGTCAAAAATGAAAGGTGCAGCCTGTTTGCAGGGCAAGGGGCAGTCCTGAAAGAGGTCCATAAGCACAGGGTCTGACTTCTCCCTCAGCCACGAGTCCAGTGATTCTTTCTAGGCAGCTGCTCTTGAAATCCCGGAGGAAGAGCAAGCTCCAAGTACAGCGTCTTGGAAGAAACTGAAGCCTTCTTGAGTTTTGCTATACAGTTGAATGTTGAACTGAACACACAACTGGTTTTGGTTGCAGGTACTGCCTGTTAAGAACTCTCAAACAGTGTCAGACTCTGAGGGAAGCTCTGATTGCTGCAGGAAAGGAGATTGTCTGGCATGGACGAGCAAAGGACGAGCCAGCTCATTACTGTAGCATTTGTGAGGTCAGTAAAAATGTGTTGGGCGTTGGGCTCATCTACTCCTGCAATATTTATTTAAATTTTGCCCTGTCTTTTGTCATTGATGATGTTTAAATTTTGCTTTTAAGCTGCAGCATCTGCTCTGTGCTGTAAGCACATCTTTGTGATGCAGTACTGCCTTCCAGGAGCTCATCCAGGTGTTTTTCTAGACACAGGCTGTATTTTGCTGAAGGCTCTCGCACAGTATTTCCACAACATTGTTTTTCACTAGGTCGATTTTCAATTCTCAGTTATTACAAAATGCTGTTATCCCTTCCTGCATAAAATTTGATCTGCTGAGCTTCATTTTAAAGGTGTATGTGTCTTCATTTCAGAAGTCAGCGACACACCCAGAAGAGAGAGAATTTAAGTCCTTTTTTTCTACAGGACGTACTGTTTTGCTGAAATTTTTTATTCTATTTCCTGTTAATAGTTGCTTTAAAGTATTGGTTAATAGTTTTCATGAAGCTTAAAAGAAAATACCTTTTTCCTACCCCCTGAAAATCAGTTTCTAGTTATCCTCTGACTTGAGCCTCTTGGGCAGGATGAGCATGTGGTTCAGTAGTAAGGAAATAAATAACAAACTTCTTTAGCAGACAGTAAAAAGGAAAAATAGGTGTAATTGTTTTAAATTCCCACCTTACTAAGTAACCTCTATTCAGCAAATGAATCCTGCTTTGTCAATATTGACCCAAAGCTTTCCCGTGGTGCTGTTCATGCAGACATCCTAAATGTAATATTAGTGGTTTTACACTGCTTCACTTCTCTGCCCGAGCCTTGGGAGAATAGATTTTCCCTGCCCAAATCTAATTTTTCTCTTTGCATGCACAGGGTAAGGTTGTAAATCTTGAAGAAAACGCAGTTTTCATGGTCTTAACTTTTTAAAAAATGAAATTGTAACGCTTGGCTTTCTGTTTCCTGTCTAATAGGTGGAAGTCTTTGATCTGCTTTTTGTCACTAGTGAGAGCAATTCTCGAAAGACCTATGTTGTACATTGCCAAGACTGTGCACGAAAGATAAGCACGAACCTGGAAAACTTTGTGGTGCTAGAACAGTACAAAATGGAGGACTTGATGCAAGTCTATGATCAATTTACATTAGTAAGTCAAATTAATAAGTGGGTGCATAAATACATTATTTGTAAAGCAGTTGTAGACTGTCTTGGTGCTCCGTTGTACGAGTACCGTGGACTTTCTGATTCAAATGGAGGTTTGGGTTGTGTGTGATATTTGCAGAACAAAACCTGAAGAGTCAGAATTGTGTGAAATACTACAGTAACTTACTGCAGAACATAACCACTGAGTTTTCAGGAAAAGTATGATGTTACAATTCATAAAGTTGTGGCTTTAAAAATCCAATAGAGATCACCTGAAGACCATAACTGGATCAGATGGAGATGGGAAGAATCAGGACAGTGAAGCTTGGAGAAACTAGCACCAGGTTCAAGAGCATCTCTAATACATTGGTTGTGGTATGAAGTCAGTATAGCAGCAGAGCATCCTATGCACTCAGACCCTTCCTTCCCCTTCCCCACCCGTCCCCTCCCAAATCAGCACTGTCCTTCTGCTTAGCAAGTGGATGCTCTCAAACAGTTCTGTCTCTTGGCTTGGGGCCTCCTTTGCATTTCAATTTAAAGCAAAAAGCCTCTTTGCCATTGTAGCTCTGTGCTATATATGGCAGCCTCCTGCTTTGAACTGTGTCAGCACAACTGTCCTAACATTTCACCCAGGTTTCATTGTTCCAGGCAAAGATGGCTTTTTTTGTAACCACGATGAGAGCGATGCTGGATGTATTTATAAGCCTTGGCTTTCTGTCGAAGGAGACAAACATTGGACTAAGTGTTATGGGAATTTTGTGTTGAATTGAATATGACAGCCCAGTAAGGGCTGTGCCTTTTGATTCATTTCCAGGTGCTGCAGAAAATGTGTGTTTAATTATTTCATGTAGCATGCCAAGTTGTGACCTTCTGAGTTAAGGCCTCAAGGTTCAGCAGTAGAGGCTGGCGAGAGTGTGGGACCATGTCCTCTGAATTTAATTCTCTTCATTAGTCCCACAGAGCCTGGGTTGGTTGAACTTCAGTTCACGCTTCTAGGAGGTCACTGTCATTATAGTCTGTGAAATGCTGCAATTTCAAAGTGATGATCTGTTATAGAAAAGCATATAAATAAACACCTGTTCTCAGACACTTCATCCAGTTGAGTGGAAATGGGGAAGAATGTTTCTGTATGGAGATGAGAGGGAGGGAGGGGTGTTTTGTTGTCTGTGCTTATACATTATATAGGTAACAGCAATGATACTGTCCCTAGAACAAGGGTTCTCAACCTGGCAGTAGCTCCTGCCTCCACCAAAACCTAAGGCTGGGGCCCCGAAGGACATTGATAATTGTTCTTGTACGACTTTGGTGTGCCATTCACTTTTTTAAAGGGGATACAGACTCAGTTGGGAAGAGTCATAGCCTAGAAGTGGCATCTCTCAGATGTAGGAGGAGAGTTGAAGTTTGCTGTAAATCACAGGATGAAGATAATCTCAGCTGGCAAAGAGAGGCCAGAGAGAGACTGGAGTAAAGTACCAGGAGCAAACACAGGGATCAGCCAGCGTTAGAGTTCCATTGCTGGGCACTCTGCTATGATCTGAAGTGTCTTTAAAGACTGTGAGCAGCTTCTTGAAAGGGATTCCACTGATGAGCAGGAACAGAGGAGGAAATGCCATCGAAGACCCAGTACTTTGATGGAATGCCACAAAGTGCAATACTGGGAAGCAGTTAGGTGTCTTCTAGACCTCGTCTCCTGATAGCAGGTGGGAACAAGACACCTCACTTCACTCTTGGGGCACTTTGTCCCCATGTCAGAGAATGTGGGACCCTTTCCACAGATACCTTAACCTCAAGGGGGTATGTTACTGTTCAGGTAGAGGGGAGGAGGGAAAATGAAGCCCACAAAGGCTTTGGAGAGCCACAAATAGACCATCTCCCCACTGGTAAACAGGTTGAGAATCCCTGTTTTAGAGTTCATAAAGATACATCTGTACTGAAGCCACATGGAGCTCTTTGGTGCCACAGCGGGACTTGTTGTGGCTGCTCACATCATATTAACACAGACATCCCCTCAGCATACTCCAGTCTGCAGTACAGGCAAAATCCTAATGCAGAGCGTTCATAAAATACACGTTGTATTTGAGTAGGGTGGAAAAGAATGCCAGTATTCTCTCAAAAGAGTCTTGAAGTGTAAAAAGAATAGTGTGTGTGACTTTAAACTCTCATGGTTACAGTTTGTGCAGGTCTTAGTTAAACACAGAGTTTTGCACCCTTGTAGAAAAGGTAATTTAATGTTTTCTCTTTCAGGCTCCTCCATTGCCATCCTCCTCATCTTGACATTTTTTCATGGACATTAAATGAAAACTTTTCTGATATTCAGGAAGTGACCCAGTTCTGCACCACTGATTTTTGTAGCTATCCCGTAAGGCTGCTGGCTGAAAGCTGTGTCTATGCAACCTTCCAAGTGCGGAGTGTCAACCAACTGGACAGGAGAGAGCACTGCCTCCTACTCCAGAACTCAAAACAAATAAAGCTCATCCAGCTGTACTTCAAAAAAATAATTCCATGTTTTGTATATATCTGACAAAACTGGCAACATTATACAGACTACTGACTTGAAGACCACCTCTTTTGTATTTCTCTGTTTCTGGGCTGATGAGTTGGTTTCATCCATTTTTCCCCCTTCAGAATTTCCCTTGGAAAAAGTACTAGCTTAGCTGGTCATTTCTTTGTAAGGTAGTTAGAAATTTTAAGTCTTTCTTTGGGCAACATTTTTTTTCTTTTTTTTCTTTTTTTTTTTTTTTTTAATGTGAAGAGTTAGGTGATATAAATTTTTTACTGCTTTTATGTTTTTCTGTCTTGTTTTGAAACCATGACGGTTACACTTTTGGTTCCTAAATAAAATTTAAAACAATTAACAGCCAAGTCACAAAGATAAATGGGTTGCACATAGACTAAGGAATAAACTTCAGATTTGTGATTTTTGTTTCTAATCTTGATGTAAATTTACACTATTTATAAATACATATTTATTGCTTGAAAATATTTGTGAATGGAATGCTGTTATTTTTTCCAGATTACCTGCCATTGAAATTTTAAGGAGTTCTGTAATTTCAAACACTACTCCTATTACATTTTCTATATGTAAATAAAACTGCTTAGCATTGTACAGAAACTTTTATTAAAATTGTTTAATGTTTAAAGTTTTTCTATTGTTTGAGTTTTAAAAAGATTTTATGTACAGTGCCCAGTTTTTGTTCTTTTTTGAATCTGATTATATATATTTTATATATACTCTTGTGCTTGTGTATATATATAATATATATAGAAACTCGAATATAAATATGTGTATAAAGATTTAGAGACTAAATTTTTCTCGTTTTAAGTTTTACATCTATGGTAGATTTGAGGTGTCTACTGTAAAGTATTGCTTACAAAAGTATGATTATTTTTAAAGAAATATATGGTATGTATCCTCAAGACATAGAATGACCTTCAGACTGGTTTATTGTTAAATTGCACTTTTTGCAATAACAGACCAATAAATAGTTGCTGCCAAAATGTAGTAGTAGAAAATAAGTAACGGATAAATTTTAAAGCTCTTCAAGAAAATACCAACTTTGACAGGAAGTTTGGCACTAGTTTTAGAGGAGGAATGAAGAGATTGAGTTTTGGTGGGGATGTTCTCTAGATTTCAACCAAATTGCAACTTATATATTACAATATGTTCTATTAACGATTTTAAAAGTTAAGACTGAATCATCTTGGCGTCATTGTTGACCCCAAAAAAGGACGTTGTTTTGTGGTATTCTATTGTATTTTCACATATTTTGTAATACGAATTCACTGGTAAATTTTTGAAGCACTAGGTTTATTTAGGACAAGTTTATAATATATCATTGTAACAGTTTGCAGTTTTAATGATGGTATTTATTTTAAGTTGCTCCTTTCTCATTAGCTTCTTGAAAATGCATTAAATCTAAATTTCAAAATTGATAGCTTTCTTATCGATCAGAGTTGACTGATGCAGAAGCTTCTGCATCGAACAGTTTCTCATAATTTCTCATTAGTGGGGTATGTTAGTGATTGCATTGTTAAATTTTTTGTAATCAATGTGAAGTGTTACAGGCACAGAGCATGTGGATAGTTCCTTTTGAACAAAAAGAATCGCCTCTTATGTTGTAGCTTCAAATGAAGGGTGTTTTAATGAAGAATCAGCACAGTTTATCTAATGCTGTTACAACAGTTTAACCACAGAGCTGACTTTCTTGCTAGTTCTTGCTATTTGGACAAAAGGGTGTAGAGATTAAAGAAAAGCCTAACAAAATGCTCTTGCCAGCAAAATTATCAACTAGCAGTTAGGAAGCCAGTATTTGCAGTTCTGTAAAGGTGTAAGTCTCAGCTCTTGATAACAAACTCTACAAATCGTAATTTTTTTTTTTACTTATGTATTTTATGCAGTCATAAATATTGTAATCTTGACAAACCATGCTGCAACTGAAAAGCTACTCACTCCTTTAAAGTAGTCTTAAACCCAAATAAAAGCAAGATACACTTACCTCAACTAATGGTAAACAAAAGGTCCTCATTTCTCAGTGCTGTAAAAGAACATTGCTAATTAGGGAAGGAGCTACTGTGCGCTAATCAGAAGGGCTTTGTACCTTTCCTCCCCTCTGGAAAAGAGGATATGGCATTACCAAGGAAGAATATTCATATTTTGCCAATGAGCAAGTAGACCAAACCAGTAGAGCATCAGGCAGCATTGCTCGTGCTGTGGGAAGGTGGCGTCATGAACTTGAATTGCTGCAGGGCTTTAATATTTTGCAGTTTCCATACTTGTTAATCACACTCTGCTCCCAAGCGATGGACAGTTTGGATCTGTAAGCTGCTATGATTTAGAATGCTTTTGTTTCATTTTATTAAGAAAGCACAAGTTAATATTTTATCAGTTGTACTTCTTAAGAAGCACTTCTGCTTCTTCAGTTACGAAGCACATGATGCCAAGTGAAGCATTTGTAATCTCTGGATGTTTCCAAGCATCAGGAGTTGGGCAGGGTGGGGGGAGGCCAGAGTCTGGAGCTGAATGGAGGGAACTGGCTCGCTTTCCAAGGAATCTTGGAGCCCTTGAGCTCCACAGCTGAGCCCTACTGTAAGTGATTCTGATTTGCTTGTGGCTACAGATTGTAGTAGCAGGCAGATTAAAGATCAAAATGTGAAAGGATAAAAATGGCCAAATGGCATTTGTTGCAAGAATTTTCAAAAAGTTACAGGCTGATAGAAAAAGGATACTGCTAGGGGATGGATAAAAGCAGAGATAAAAATGGGTGTTTAAAAGAAATAGTTAAAAGTTGAATTGCAGATAAGAAGGAATTAGAAACAGTGACATTTCCCACTGAGCTGTGGATCTGAGAACTCCTGGAGGAGCTTGACAAAAAGGGATCCCTTAAATGGGGGGAGTAAACAGTTGTGTGTTTCTGTGTAATTAAGTCCTTCCATAAATATATTCAACAGAGCATTTGATTTTAAAGCTTTCCTCTGGATACATAACTTGGGAGCAGTTTATCCTTGCTCTTTTGGGGAAGTCCTACCAGTGGTTACAGTTTAGAAGTAGTGATATTGGTATCTATATGCAAAGTATTTAGATGAAAGTCACTAGAAAGTGAGAAGCATCTAGTGACAGGAAATCCCAAAGCTCCCTGAATTTGTGTGGCAGATAACTTGTTGATCCTAAAGACAAAGTACCCTGAATCTGTGCCTTTCTGTGTGGAAGAAGGACTTTCCAAGTAGCATTAAAGTTATGTTTTGCGTAAATGAGCACAGCTTGGCTAAATTGAGCCAATTTTTGGGTCAAAGGTGGGCAAGGTTTGAGGATTCCACAGCTGGTGATGTCCTGGCCACAAATACATTCATTGGTTAGGAGAAGGAAGATGCAAGGGTTCAACCAGGACCATAGGGAAGAGGGCACTCATCCTTGGTTCTACTCTGATCCTGGGAAGGGCTTCAGACCTGTTACTGAGTGCAGGGGTTAGGAGGGAGGAGGGTGTTTAAGCCTGAGCTTCCCTAGGTCAGAACCGTTTTGTTTGGGGCCAGAGCAGAGAGCCATGATGGGACCAGCAGAAGAGTGTGGTAGGAAAGCTCCATGGAAAAAGGACTTGTCTATAAGAAGGACATGGAACTGTTGCAGCAGGTTCAGGGAAGGGCCATGAAGTTGACAAGGGCTGGAGCACCTCCCCTATGGAGCCAGGCTGGGAAGGTTGAGGCTGTTCATCCTGGAGAAGAGAAGGTTATGTGGAGAGCTCAGAGCTTCCAGAATCTGAAGGGGCTACANGTACAGAGAAGCTGGAGGTACTCTTTTGCCAGGAACTGTAGTGACAGGACAAGGGGGAATGGTTACAAATTGAAAGAGGGGAAATTCTTCGATACTAGGAAGGAATTTCCCTGTGAGGGTGGCGAGGCCCTGGCACAGGTTGCCCAGAGAAGCTGTGAATGCCCCATCCCTGTCAGTGTTCAAGGCCAGGTTGGATAAAGGCCTTGAGGAACCTGGTCTGATGGGAGGTGTCCCTGCCTATGGCTGGGTATTGGGACTGGATGAGTTCTAAAGTCTGTTCTAACCTCTTAACAAAAATGATTCTGTGATCTTCCATGGCAGCTTTAGCCAGTGTGGGAACAGGCAGAGGAATCACTCCAGCTGAGAGTGCATGGGGAAAAGGCTGGTGAATGTGAGGATTTGCCTTGGGGACAGGTCAGAGCCAGCCAGTGCTGCCTGTTTCCATTGTGCTGGTGCCAAGAGTGGAGGAAGGAGGGATGCAGGTGCTGCCCAGACAAGTTGAAGGGGAAAAGGAAGCTGAAGCTCAGCTCCAGGCGAGCTCAGTTCAGGGCTGCTGCCTGAGGGCCCCATGGAGGAGGGCACAGGGTGCCAGGGACAGGGCTGCCCGCAAGGCAACAATGCGGGCATGGGAAGGGCACAGGGCAGCCTCATTCCAGGAAAAAAAACCGGCATTCCTCCAAAAAGAGGGGAAAGCAGGACATTCAGGGGAGGTGGAACATGACATTTCCTTGTTGGTACCAGAAACTGCATGCCAAGGTGAAGACGGAGGAGAGGGAGAGCAACTGCTGGGCAGAGCCCCTGGGGTGACAGGGTACGTGGGGAGGGGGTGCAGGCCAGCTGTGTGTCTGGACTAGGAACACAGGGACCATCCCTGAGCCCCACAGGAGCTGTCCCCTGTCCCCACAGGAGGGAAGGGCTGTACTGTCAGCTGCTGTGCCCAGGAGGAGCAGTGCTGGCCTCTCCCACTGCAGGGGGATAAAGGGAGCAGGGATGAGTTGTAGAGGTGAGGGGTGAGGTGCATATATCTTTATTTACTCTGGGAAGCCATAAAAACACACTGAAGGGTTGGAAAATGGGAAGAGGCAGCAGCAGGGAGGGCTCAGCTGGAGCCTCACTGAGGCAGCAGTGTCAGTGTTTCACAGGTCACTGCCAGTTCCTGCTGCCGGGGCCTTGTTAAAGGGTTAAAATGCAATTGCTGCTGCCCCTGCCTGGGGAGCAGTGGGGCAGTGGGCACACACGGCAGCTGGGACGTGTGTGGAGCTGGGATGGAAATGGATTTATGGTTGGAGCCCTCTGCCTCCCTCCTGTCCTGCCCCCGAGCTCCTGACCAGCAGTGGTTCCTCTCTCACAGAAGGCAGCCCACTCCACTTTCTATTAGGATGGAGCACTGCTCTCAAATGACACCCCACAATTTTTTTCTCATACAGGGTATTTTCAAGCTGTAGGACAGAGCAGTTTAAAAGTAGCAAAGTCCCAGGCAAGGGTTAATGGATGGGCTAATGGACTAAACAAATGGGCTAAAGCACTGACCCCTTTAATTCATGGAGCCTGGAGGATTCTTGAAGGAGTCACACCCGCACAACCCAGCCATTGCCAGAGTCCATGGGAGCATTGAAACGTGGCATGAGAGAGCTGGCTCCAAGGACATTCAAAAACTTAAAATCATTGAAAGAGTCAGGAAGGGACACCACAAGAGAAGGCTGAGAGAAGTAGCCTAAGATGTGTGCAGTGATGTGGCTGGGCTGTCATTTAGTTCAGCCTTGTGGGCACAGAGAAGATAAACAGGAATATAGAACGTTTTCAGCCCTTTCCTCCTCTGTACTTTTCAGCACCAAATCAGTGGGAAGCTGAGCAGTCCTTTGATGAAACTGGGCTTTTCTTGTGGCAGTGGTCAGTCAGCTGTAGCTGTGAATGCCATATGCTGAGTGCAACATGCAGTTCATGTCTTGGATGCTGCAGGAGCTTTAATCGGTTCAATTTTAGCATGCATAAAATTTAGGGGTTTGAGGTTGTTTTCTTCCCCTAGAACATCACTGCCAGTGGGCTGTCCCACAGGCTGACCTTCACAGCAGTAACTTGAAGGACTTTTCCGGCACCTGGAGAAGGCTGAGAAGTGGGCAGTGGGTGCAAACAGGGTTTGGTCACCTGTCTGCAAGCAAGGTTCAGGCGGAGTAAAAATGACCTATTTAAGAGCCAAAGTGATCCTCAGGTAGGCGTGAGCATTGGCTACTGGAGGATAAGTGAGCCACCAGGAACAGCCTCATCTGGGCTGTGATGAAATCCAAGGACAAGAACTAGCAGCCAGTCACAGTTGCCACAGGTTTGGGGTTTTTTGGGGAGGAGCGGGGGGGGAGTGTGGAGGGCCTTTTAAGAGTAGTAGCACTAGGCAGGTTATCCAGTGCAATGTGATAAGAGCATCTGCTGTGGCTCCAGTAGTTGAAGACCTCCTTAAAGGTCAAATGTCTTCATAGCTGAAGATCTGGAAACATATTCCAGGGGCTCGGGAACTGCTGGCAGGCTCAGGACAGACTTACGGCTCTGCATTTATGTCCAGGACTTTGTCTTGCTCGAGATGCCAGTGTTATCTCTGCTGTCCCGGGTTAAATGCTGATTTAGGGACATATCCACTGCAAACAGAGCAGCTCTCCTGGCTCCTGTGTTGGGCACCAGGAGAAAGGAGGAGCGGGGAGGGGGGAAGCTGGCTCAGCTGGCACGGGAGAGCAAATTATTCCAGCCCTGCCGCAGCTGCTCGAGTCCCCTGGACTGTGTGAACCTTTTAGGAGCACAGCAGCTCCTCACAGCTTTCCTTGAGCCCTGTTGGAGAGCCCAGGGCAGGGCTGGGAGCTCACCCACACCCACTGAGGAGGGCAGACAGCAGGAGCTGGGAATGTGCTGGAGGGGGCTTAAAGCTGCTGCTCCTTCATACTCTGCCCATCTTGTCACCTCTTGATGCTTCCCAGGCCGGTGCAACCCTGGAAGCCTCATGAGAGCACCCAGGAAGGTTTGTTTTTAGGTGGCAAAGTGATTTTTATTACACCTGAGGAGGCACAAGTGCCTGGGCAGCCCAGGGATGCTGATATGCGGCTATCAGATAAGGGTGAGGATACCGGACACCTGGCTGGGACATTTAAAAATAAAAAATTGGTTTCAGTGACAGGTTGATGGGGTATAATGTTACTGAGAAACAGCAGTGTGGGCTCAGCCTAGGGGTGCCCCATGGCACACGTTTTGTATCAAAATCCTGAGCTTTGGCCAAGAACCTGCCTACAACAGATCCTGGGCAGATGGACATCTTAGGAGAAAAATAGCTCACCTCCACATGGATTAGGTTTCCTTCATCGTTATCCACTCCTGCACTCAAACGCAATGAGATTTTGGTATTCCTAAACATGGATGAGGGAAATCGCTGTGTCTGTGTGCACTGAACTGTGTGTTTAACCATGTGATTCTAAGTCAAGATGCAGCCTCACATTTAAATCCTGCTTCAGCATCTTCATTCTCAGGAGGAATTTCTTCACTGAAAGCATTGTCAAACATTGGAAGGGGCTTCCCAGGGTGGTGGTGGTGTCACCCTGAAGTGACATGGCACTTAGTGCTGTGGTTTAATTGACGTGGTGGTGTTTGGTCAAAGCTTGCACTTGATGATCTTGAAGGGCTTTTCCAACATTATTGATTCTGTGACTTTTTGATCTTTCAGCTGAGTTCTCCAGTCAGAAATTCCACAGGGTTATCTCTAAGATAGATACAGACATTTCCCCTGTAAAAGAAAAATTAAAAGATCGGGGAGGAAAAATACAAGATTTTATCAGAAGCGTCTTAGTGGTGCAAGAATACAATTTTTTAAAGGTCGCAAATGAAGAAGAGGAGGAGCAAATTCTGGCAGGGCAAAAGTTGGGGCAGGCAAAAAATTGTTCGACCGAGTGCTTGGTGATCCCCCCTCAGTTCTGGTTAACAGATAAATAATGTGTGTGTCAGTAAGTGATGATACCTTTGGAAAGCTGCTTCAGCAAAGTGAAAAGCAAAGGTGGAATGATTTTTCCAGCACCGAGCAAAATGAGTTGGCAATTATCATAAGTGCAACTTCAGTTCCTAATTTTCAAAATCAGTGCAAAATGCTGTTTACAGAGCTCGATGGAGCCTCTAGCAATTACGGCTGTGTTATGAAGAATGCCATGGCTAATGCTCTCTATGGCTTATTTACACAACCACGAGAGAGCAGAACATAAGACAGCATATGAATGAAGTGCTGCTGTGTTTGAATAGGTATTTGATTGCCCTGTGCGTGCCAGGAGCTGCCTTTTTCAGCTCTCTCTGGTGTTTCTCCACCAGCCCGTCCTGCTGGCGCCTGCAGGGTAAGAGCCCCAGGCCCTGCCAGCACAACCCATGGCTTCCTTCCCTCGGGGCCGTGGCCATGAGATGTTTTGGGTGTGATGCTGGACTCCGCTGAGCTGTGCATTAATGTGGAAACTGCGCTAGAAAAATCAATTTGGCCTCCAGCGTGGAAACATCCCCAGCCCCTGGGCTCGCAGGAAGGCCGGTCCCTGCCCACAAACCACCTCCTCTCCCCCAGCACTCCATCCCAGGGGCGCTGGGGGTCACAGGGCAGCCACTGCAGAGGTGCTGGCTGCTGAAGGAGGGTGCTGGGGCAGCTGAGCACCTTCTTTCCTTGCTGCTCATCATCAGCCGGGCCGATCGCTGCTGCCAGGAAAATGAGGGCACTGGTGTTTTCCCACACAGGTCTCTGAGCTCTCCTGAGAAAGGTCTTGGGAAGGAATGAGGAGGTTTGTGCTGGCAGATTTTGGTACCTGGAGAGAGGATAGAGGGGTGGAGCACCTCGCTTCAGTGTTTCCTTTCCTCCCTGCCAGTGATTATCCACATTTGGCGTTTCTGCCCAGAGAGCCCCTGCACTGCAGGGACGGTGGGTGCAGGGCAGCAGTGGGTATATGAGTTTAAAAAGTGGGTTTTTCTGTGGCTGAGGGGAAGGGACGTGCATTTCTTCTCATCTTCCAGAAGCTGAGTGGTGTGACTGCTTTTGAAAAACTTGAATACACAGAAAAAAAAAATCTCACATAGAGAGGAAGTGCTGCTCACTGCTGTGTGTCTTTTTTTTGCACCTCCTTCCTCTTCCAGTTTGTTTGGCAAGCTATCTTGCTTGAGATCTGCCAGAGAAGAAGCCCTCTTTCTCTCTATTCTGGCAAATCTCTTCACTTCTTGAATGTCTCCTATGCCTTATTTGTGTGCTCATTTTGGTTCTTTTCAGTGATTGTGCTCATCTCTCCTTCTCAAAATACCTCTCTTTCTCTTAACATTTATCTCCATGCTGTCACTGGCAAACATCCCTAGTGCAGCCTTTCTGTTCATTGACACACTCTTTGTGTCTCAGCCATGCTCATCACCTTCTCTTGGTGGATTTAATGCTCAAAGGGGAGGAAAAATTTGGGTTTGAAGAATAGGTTAGCATTAGGAGAAACTTCCAGACCAAAGGATATCATAAAGCAATTAGCTCAATACTGTAGGTAGATCTGTGCCTGTCACTGATAATGGCAAATCCACTGGGATACAAGAAAAATAGTTCTTTTTAAAACAGGCTTTTATTTGTCTTGTTGCAAGGTGATTCATTTGTTTGGGCTGTCTGAGAAAGCATTAAATGTCTTTAAAGTTTTAAAGACCAAAGGCATAATGTCCCTCCAACGCTCCTGACCTTAGTCCCCATTACCAAAATGCTGTTTTGACTTGAATTACTTTGTGGTTCTCTATTTCTTTTTTTCACATTTGCCTCTTGCCGTGCTAAAATGCTCTGAGTCATCACTTCCCTGCCACACAGGTCACGTCTTTCCCTCCTCTGCCTCCCTCCTGTAGCCCCCAAGGTTATTGACCAGTGGTTATTGGGTCGGCAGAGAAAAAAACTGTGGTCCAGTTATTAGAAAATGAACTAGAAAGAGTTACATTTACCATTTTTGCAGTGGAACCTTGTTCACAGTTTCTGCTTTCTTTAATGTATTCGTTATACCTGTCTGGATGGCAGGTTCCCTGAGCACAGTTCATCTCATCTGATGCACAGAAAACCTCATGCCTTGGGGTCCTCTGCCCTGCCATGTCCCACTAATTAAGCTGGAATTCGAGGACACAGTGGTGGTTTGGGTGATAACGACCTTTCCCTTTTTCTTCTCTTTGTAATTTCTTTCACCTTCTTTGGGTGCCACGAGGGGAAGTTTTTCCCTGGCACCTCTCCAGCTGCAGTGACTTCGAGGAAAGAGTTTCTCTTCCCTGTCCCAAACAGCTGCAGCAGCCCTTGTCCAAGAGATGCCTGTGCAAAGCTCCTCTGCAGCCAAACCCCTGGAGAGGGCAGAGACCTGGCACTACAGCCCCTGGCAGCGGGGACATCCCCCAGGAGCAAACAGGGCTGGAGCTGCAGCATCCCAGGGTGGGGAAAGGTGCCCTCCTCCCTGGCTGGCTGTCCCTGGGCAGAGCCCCACTGGGTGCTCACCAGTCCTCTCTCGTTTCAGATCAGAAAACAAAACTATCTCCATTTCTGGAGTGAGGAATTGTCCCTTAGGAAGGAGTCTGGGGTGTCTCCGGTCCTGTGAGAGAAATGACTCAGCTTCAGCAAACATAAGGGAGTGAGGCTGGTTAGAAGGAAAAAGAGCCTTACAGGCACAGACAGAGCTCTTTTGGATAAGACATCAAGACAATTTGGTCATGGTAGTTAATCTCTCCAAAAACCCGAGAAGGACACAAGGAGACAGGAGGAGGGACACTTTCCTGCGCCTTTTCCTCCCAGTTTCACCTGGAAGAAAAGCAAATTCTCTGAGCCCAAGGTTTCCAAACCCTAAAAAGCAAACAAAGAGCAGAAAACTCTCTTGGACCATTCTAACGGTGTGAGAGGAGAGAAACCTGTATCAATCCACGTACAGCCACTGAAAGCTGTTTCAGATGTTCAAATAAAAAGTCTCTCTATGGATCCAGCCCTCAAAAATTAAACCAGATGCATTTTTGCCTGATAACTTGCTTTTGATTATGATGAAAGTTCTGAATGAACATTTCCAGGCATGCAAAGTGGCTAATCTGGCAAGCCAGGGCTTTGATAGATCTGGGATCTCAAAGCTCCCATGTGCCATTACACAGTGTTCTCTCCCTCCTACTCACTACTCTGATGTTAAGACGGTTTCTTTGGATCGGGATAAGGTTATTTCCTTCAAGCTGGGTTTGATTTGGGGTTTTTATTCCCCAAAAGGAGATATCAGTGAAAAATTAGGGTGTTTCCTTGAGAAGACAGTGAGTCATTAATAGCTATGTTGCAATAACTTTATTCATAAATATTGTAAAATTATTCACATCTTTAATTTTACAGACACTGCAAAACTTCAGACTCCTTTTCAACTGAGAAAGATGTTTCCTTGGTCATGACAAGTGGGCACCTGACCACAGCCTGGGAAACCCCAGGAGCCCCAGTCCTTGTTCCAGCCATTCCTGTGACATTTGGAGCTCACTTGGGCTGGCACACTGGGCCAAATCTCTGGTGTTGTGTTTGGAGGGGAATATAAGAAGCAAGACAGAGAAGGATCCTTGTCCTGTTGTGTCCTTGCACTACCCTACAGTCCCCGACCTGGGGAATCCCTCAGCAGTCGCCTCTCTTCAGGCTCATACATCTTGCAAGGCTGACCTCTCCTGGGAAAACCCTCCCATGCCCCGGCCCCTCCAGTTTTCCTGTTTTCCTCTGCACTGTGCTGAAACCCCAACTCTTCCCAGGCTCCCTTGGCTGGCCGAGCTCCCTGGAGCCGCTGCTCTGCTCCTGTTTCTTTCCCCATGAAGAGCATCTGCCTTGGATGGAATCACACACACCCTGAGCAGTGCTCCTCACTCGCACCCACTGGGTGCTATTTCTACCAGACCCATTTTTCACCATCTTTACCACAAAACAGCATCAAAGTCTTAGTGCATGACCCCCACCCTCCCTCGTGTGCTCCTGGCTCTCTCAGAGGGGAGGTTGGGGTGGAGTTTACCTAATTTCAGTCTTAACAGAGTCACTTAAGCTCTTAATCCTATTTCTTCTTTGAAACACCGCCTGTGACTGTCATTGCAAAATAGTGATTTCTTCATTCCTTGGGCTGCCTTGCACTGAGATTTCCTGCTGGCCTCAGCAGCTCTCCTGGCAGACTCTCTGCCTCTGATGTGTTTGAGAAAGGGTTCATTGTCAGCCTCCACGCTGTTAGCAAGTCGCTCCTTGGATTTCTCTTCTGGGGCTGCCTTATTGTAGTCCTGCATCTAATTTGCCTAATTTCTGCATCTGATTCCTACTTTTTGAAGGGTGTCTGTTTGGTTAGAATCGCTCCCTTGTGCTGCTGTTTAGCCACCTGGGGTATGTGTGTGTATTTATTGTCAGTACCCATTTACTGTGAACTTCTAATGTGGTCTCTTTAAAGAGATCCCACTGTTGCAGGGCTCTTCAAAAAAAAAAAATGCAGAGATCACAGCAGATCCCACTTTCCCATTGGGCTCCATATATGGCTTAAAAAAGATATGAAGCAGCTCACAGCTGTTCCTGCAACCTGCAAATCCAGCCTCCAAGAGTTTCCCTCTGGATGAGTTCACTCCTCTGCCAGGGAACCATCCCTCCACCGTTGTTCAGCAGCGGGAGGGAATTTGGGGGACTGCATCTAAGGGCCTTTGCTCCCACCTGGTCCAGATGAAGCTCTCCAGTGTCTCAGAGCGGGCTCATGGATCTGGGTCTGCAGCAGGGAAAAGAGGGACTCTGTAGTCACAGCTTTTCCAGTAATTCCTAATTTTTGCCCCTGTTAGTACTGAGAGTCCTCTGTCCTGTAGTTCAGTCTGTGTTTCTATCAAATTTATGAACAAGCCCTCTCATAAAATCCCATGAACACAGACACCTCTGGGAATGAAAGTCTTTTGAAAGCTCTGATCCAGTTAGAAAAGTCCTGGGTTTTTCCATGCCTTTTGACCTTTTATACTTCCTCTTCAATCTGCCATTGCTGGGGGGTTTAAGGTTTTTTTTATAAATATATACATTTTTTGGTGGCACCTCAAGGTCATATTTGTACTCCTGCCCTCCATTCAGAAGCTCCTCTTTCCTGCCCTCCTTCCCCAGTAATTTTATCTTGCTGCCCATGCAATCCTCCAGTCATGCAAAAGCTGTATTTTTAGACAGCTCTGCTTGGCTCCTGCCTAGGGACATGCAACCATAAAGTTCATCACTGTTTGGCCGGCCCTTCCCTGGGCTTGGTAACCCCAGAACTCCTGTTGGAATAAAAGTCAAACTGCTTAACTTTGGAGAGCCTAAACACATTGACAGAACAAGTCAGCAGCTGTTAGGTTTTTTCTGGTCATTTTACTCACAGAATTCAACAAGACCACTTCCTACAGGTTTGGGTTTTTGTTTCACGCCCTTGTAGACACAAAGACAAACGCCTGTCAATATTTGTCCCCAGTCAATGCAGCCATTTGATGGAAAGCCCCCGAGCACTGGCCATCACCCCATGCCCTGCTCTTCAGGAAACTGCTCCTGTCCTTTGACACCTGGGAGGTTTGATCCTGTGCATCCCTCTCGTAACAAAGGCACCCCATGGGGGCCTCTCTCTGGTGGAAAGGGTCAGGCAGAACAAGCGGTGCTGTGAGTGGAAACAGGAAGGCAGAAAGTATTGATTTCCTGAAATCTGGACAATTGTTCCCATCCCTTCTCCACCTGCTGAAGGGATTTCCATTTTGAAACACCAGCACTGAGGCAGTGACTCCTTTTGGGGATGTCTGAAGTGGTGACAAGTGCCCTGACTGGGTACAGAGATGTTTAATCCCAGCGCTTGCCCCCAGCAGCATCACTGTTCCAGCACTCTTCTGCTCTTGTCCTTAGCAGTGCCTGGACTGTACACAGATCCCTGCTCTGTTCTGCTTGTAGAAATAGTGCAAACACAGAAAGCTACTTTCTTTTCTCTATCTTCATCTTCAGGTGCTGGAGAAAAAAAATGAGTAAATGTTTACAGCTGCTCTAGCCAGAGTGGAGTGAACACCCAGAGGTGATCTCTCTTACTCTTTCTGCACCAGGAATATGAACAGAGGGAGGTTTCAGTCCCTGTGAAAAGTCCCTGAATTACTCCAAGTGTCTTGATTATTTTTCTCAAAGCAAGAAAACCCACTATTTTAAGGCATCACTAGAGGAATGAATCTGACAAGCCTTTATCCAAATGAATGTTTAAATTTTGAAAGGGGAAAAAAAAAATCCCATGTGACTGACAAGGTCCTTTTCAAACACATAATATGCTGAACCTTGCATGACATTTCTGTGGGTGTTAAGTCTAAAGAGCTATCTTTGCATGCAATGTAGCAAATGAACTGTGTAAGGCGAGGGCTGTAGCTCTGTGCGTCCTTGCTGAGTAGTACTATAGCACTGTAAAACCTGACAAGCTGCTTCTTTTAAACCTGCACGTCCCCAGGGAACAGGCTGGTGTATTCTTGTTCTTCAAACACCTGAGAAGCTTATTCTAGACTAACTATTGTCATTTATACTCTATGTTGCAAGGAATAGATATTGTGAGGTTTGGGGTTTTTTTGTAAATGCTAATCCCAGGCAGCTGATCCCTGAAGAAGTGAGGGGCTCAGGGTGGAAGATATGAACTGGGGGGAGCTGATAGAGGGGAAGGAGGTGCAGCTCTGGCTCTCACCAGAGCTCATTGTCCTTTTCCCATTGAGGAAATGTTTGTCTGCTCTTTCCTCTTGACTGTTGCAGGAGGAATGGGGGGTCTTGTAGCCAGACCCATCCCATCCTGCTGGTAGGGAGAGGTGAGAAGCTCCGTGGTGGGATTTTGATGGCCCTTAGGTCAGGAATGAGGAGTGTCAGCAGCAGATGGGGATACTTTATAATGCAGGGAACATCCTTCAGCTCCAGCTGGAGACCTGTGGAAAAAGGAACTCTTCTTGTTGCTCCAGAAGAGCAGAAACATAGAATGATGCAAGTAAAGCTATGACTGAAAGAAAACTGTTCGAAGATCTTTATCAGGTGTCCCTCCCTAGTTTTCCACCTGCCTTTTCTTATCTCTTCACTTTTTCTGCGATCCTCACTCTTATCCTCACTCTTCCTTGGGATCTCTTGTCAGTTGTTCAGGTCATCCTGAAACCCCACTGCCCCGACTCTGGCTGAGATCATCCCCCTGTGGAGGAGAACAGATGAGTTTGCCCATATTTTGTAATCCATAAGGCAGAAACAGTGCATGCCTCTCCCAGCCTCCCAGCCCCCCAGCCTGAAGGAGCTGTTTCATTTAATTTTCCTTTCCCTGAAATTCCTGTTTGCTTGTTTTTAGTTTCAGGATGGCTACCAAGCTCCTACCAAGCACTGAATTAGAGGAACAGAGGGTACAGTAGCAGACAGACTCACCTATTAATCAAATTAATGTGTCTTGGTGAGCCAATTCAGAACACCACAGAGCTGGTTCTTGTGATTTCATAACATCTCATGACACTCAATATTTTTGTTAAAGCTCTACTCTCCAGATTCATGGGATGATGGGAGAAGCTGAGGAAGAATTAGCAATAAAGCATCTAGAGCACCTGGCTGTAGAGAGTAATTGGCAAATGGGACCCAAGTGCATCCTAAAGTCTCAGCAAACCAGAAGGCAAATAAAAAGCACCTGCAAACAACTGATGTTGGCTGAGCTTGCTGGAAAGATGCATGAAATGTGCTTGACTGGCTGCTCCTGTGGACAGGAGCTGTTGAGTGCTGATTCCCAAGTTCTCCAAAATGCCACGATGTTTTCTGGGTAGCCTCTAAGGGAAGCTGGGAGCTGGCAGGGAAGGGGATGTGTGGATATGTATGTGTGTGTGTGTGTGTGTGTGTGTGTGCAAAGTGTGGCAAGGAATTATCACCCACAAAGCTCTGGAGTGGGAAATCTGAATCTCCAACCCCCCAGGACATGGGGCAGCCTCAGCCCCCTGAGAAATGACAATGTCAAAATACGCTGCTAGTCAAAATAAGGCCAAAAATACAGTTTTGCAAACCTCTTGACATGAAAACTTTTAAAATATGTGGGATATAGGGCACTAAGAGAGACACCTGATAAGCAGCTGGAGAAAAAGGCAGCTGCAAACTGATAAAGGAGGTGCTGAGGCTGCCTGTGACACTGGTGGAAGATCTCTCCTGTCATCCTTGTTCTGCTGTGGGAACAGTTGAAGTTGTTACCAGGAACAGTTTGCAAAGGCTCAAACAAAGCCACTGACAGAAATAACTCGAACGCAGAGAGGAAAAAATTGCTTGAGAGTTCTTTTGGGAAGGATTAGGTTTTAAATAATTGCCATTTATAAGTTAATTTCACATCCTTTTGGAGCTTGGCCTACTAGGATTTGAAGGCTTGACTGAAGCTGGCAGACAGGGTGGGCACTGATTCCAGGGTGTGACTGCCAAGAAAAAGGAAAATATTAAGAGTAAAAATTGGCAATTCCAAAAAAAAAAAAAGAAAAAAAAAAGAGGCCAGGGAAATACAGGGAAATGAGATTTAGTTTAGGAAAATTATTGTTCTCTGAGCCATGGACTGATTTTATGGCTGGCATATTAGTCAGAGTCTTACATGAGCCTGGCCTTTGTAATCAATGTCTGAAAAGAAACTGGTGGAGAACACAGCTCCCAATGCTTTAATAATTTGTAAATCCACAATTTTGTTATTTTTAATCATGAGTGTGTTTTTTTATTTAAATTTGTATCAAAGTCTATTAAAAGCAGCGAGGAGACTCCTCTGAGCTTTAACAACTTTGAATCAAGCCCTGTAAAAATAGATGCTACGTGTCTCAAGGCTTCTGCTGCAGCCTTGCCAAATGAGTCGAAGCAGCAAAGTAAAACCACAGCTCTTCTGTTTCTGACCCCCAGCTCTTTAGGATTGTGTTACCAGGGCCCAGAAAAAGCCTGTGTGACACCTCTCCATCCTTCTGCCCAATGCTGGACTATTCCTGAGGGATCTGGGCTTGCTCCTGACATTCTCTATGGTGCTGAGCACGAGAATCCCCTTTGTGTTTCCTCTGTGTTTCCAGTACAGTGCGGGATAATCTTTGGAGGAAAAGGGGCCCAGAGCTAACACTCAGCTATCAGGTAAACCCACACCCCAACAGACTGGAGATCCAGAGAGATTCAAGAAAAACTGATGCAAGCAGGTTGTTAGACAGCCTTGTGGATCTTAGGGAAGGACATGTTTTTCTTTCTGGAAGAGAGCCATGATGTAGAAATAGACTGAAACCAGGAAAGAGGGCTGCAGCCATAGCTGAGCCTGTATATTTAAACCTCTTTGCTGTCTGACCATCTGGGCCTGCAGCTAAATTTACCTACAAATTATTTTCAATGTTTCTACATCTTGAGAGGTAAAAGGTGCACTTGATACTTTATGCCAGGAATCAAGGCAAAATAATTGTCCTGAGTCAGATTTCCCGCCTGTCAGACCTGTGTGTGTGGTTTCGGATGCCCAACCTGTTTCATCAGCCTTCACCCACACCTGCCTGGAAGCCCAGGCTGGATGCTCTGCATGCACAGAGCCCCTCACAGCCAACACAAAATCTGGATTTGCATTCCTTCTCTGTACAACACAAGTCAGAACAACCATTGGCAATGCAAATGCACTCACATCTTTTTTCTGCCTCTACGTTGTTACCGATTTATTTTTTGAACCATGGCTAGAGGAGGACTCTTTCCATGATGAAAATTCTTGTGGATGATCCAGAAAGCCTCGTTTCTCTGTCAGCTCAGTAAAATTTGCTCAGCGACTCCAGCATGCCTGGATCCCAGGAGAAAGCCCCAAACCCAGGTGAGGTCTGTCCAACCCCTACACATCAGGGAAGGTTTGGTGTGGGCTTCTGACACCTCACAGGGAGCTCACATGAGGGGGACTGACAGATTCTGGGTGAGAAAAGCTGTGTTTTGCCATTTTTGCAACCATCTCGTGCAAAATGAGGCACCTGGGTCTGGCCTTGGGTTGACAACTGCTGTGAAATGAGCTCACCACCCCAAATTTTAAGTGCCTGAGTCACTCCTTTGGGGACTGGCTTACCAATTCCTCCTCTGGAAGGCAAATGGATGAGGATGGCTGTAGCTCTTGCTGGTCAGAACTTAGATCTCCCCAGCTCTTGGGGGGTCCCCCAGCACCTACAATGGAGTACTGAGTGTTCAGCAAGTCTTGTCAGGCTCAGTGTAAATTAATGTCTCATCCTCTGCCTCTATTGCTTCTCCTCTTAAGGTAATTTTCCCACCTGAATGGTTTTGTGTAAATGGTTCCTCCACTTTAGAGAGAATAATGTGAAAATATCCGCTGAACAATCCCATCCCAGAGCTGGGGTTTTTTTCTCATCTTAAACCAAAACCCTGTATTAGTCTCCAATTACTGTCCATTGACTTGGGAAAGACTAGAAGCAATTATATTTGGGGATTAGAGAAATTAAATCTCAAGAGACATGGAACCTTTCAGCTTTTTAATGCTGTTGATTTTGTCTTTCTGTTCTGTGTGCCATCAAAGTAATAAAATTTAAATATTTTATGAAAGTGATCTGTGGTGGGCGATGGTACAGAACTGATCCGGTCGTTCAGTTTATCTACGATTCCTAGCACATTAAAAATAGCCAGAGGGAAAGTCTTAAATGCTTCCATCCATCCATCCCATATTATGTATATATCATCTCCATCAGAAAGACTTTCCTGGCAATAAAGATCCTCTATCTAGTTGGTTGTGAGCATCCTGCCTTGCTCTTCAACAAATGGCATGGGAAACTCTTCCAAGGCCAAAACACATGAATGAGATTTATTAATCCTGTGGCCCCTTGTCAGTCATGACAACGCTAATAATCCATAAACCATACATCATATCTATATCCCATGTAACAAATGCATCTCTGAGAGATGAATAATAAATCCCATGTGCACTCTGCTCCCTCCTTCTACACCGAGAACGCCCTGGATTTGGGGCAGCTCTTTCCAGCTACCCTGGTTCCTCTCGCTTCCCGCACTGGGAGGGGGCTGACACCGCCCCAGTCCTTCCCAGGGACTGCTCCCATGTCAGTATTTGTCGCTGTATCTGCAGTCAGGGTAGCGGTAGGCGAAGCGGGAGTCGCAGGACCGCAGCGGTTTCAGGATCTCTGCCAGCTCCGCGATGGCCTCGTTGGCCCCGCGGTCATCGCCGAAGCCGCGGGCGCAGCGCTGCAGGAAAGTGTCGATCGTCTCCTGCACGGGGGGCAGGAATTTCCCCGTCAGGAGCTTCGGCAAAAGCTCTTGGCACACCATGACGAGGCTGTGCTTCTCCCCGATGGAGTCACAGGACACGAATGCAGACTGGCAGTCCACAGTCAGGCAGCTGAATACATCTTTATACTCCTGTTGGCCATCGATCAGCTGGCTCCCTGTTGGGGACGATTAAACCGCTCGTTAGAAACATAGCAGTGAGCTCGTGGACAGTCACAGGTATCTGTAGCTCTGTGCTGACATGAGGTTTGTTACTATCTAAAGGATGTGACCACCCTTCACCACAAATTACTCAGTGCTGTAGCTGTGTATGAGCCAATTTTCTCGCTCCTGAAATATGCATATTTTTCTGAATGACAGAGCTCTGCAGAACTGCCTGTCAGAGGAACTGGAGACGAGTCTGTCAAGTAAAGCTGATGCAGAAAAAAATGAGAACTGGAGTACAAACCTAAAATGTGGAGTTCCTACAGAAAACTACCACAAATAGCCAGACCTGTAATTTTTTCCATGTTAACCAAAATCATTACATTGCAACAACAGCTCATCTAGCTGGAGTCAAGTTAACAGTCATAGCTGTTGGGAGAAGAAAAGGAAACCCAGTGGAAAATTTTCTGACAGCTGCTTCTGAATATTTGAGACCTGCTCAGCTGAATGTGTGAGCTGAGGAAGGGCCTTTTGAAAATGTGAATATTCCAAATGAAACTCTTAAATTATTGGAGGAATAGTCTTTGACTAGCTCTGCTTCCAGGCATAGATGAATGTAACCTGTGAAAATTAAATAGTAACACTTGATTTTATGTAAAAGTGACAAAAAGGGGGATTTTGTTATTATTGTTATAATAATAATAACCATTATTAGTCAATGTCATAAATGCACGTAAAAAGGGTCCAATTTGACCCAATAATTAAACCAAATGAAACTACGAAATTTCTGCTTGCAAATATTGACATTTGCATGGCAGAAGTTTTTAAAGGAAGACTTCAAATGAGAGCATTCAGCACACGGTGCACACTGAAAAATGCTGCCAGCTACAGAGTGGTCACCAAACCACCGACTGCACAAACAAAACACCCGTCGCCTTCCCGACTCAGAGCCAGGCTGGCAGGAGCTGCTGCTGGTAAACCTCTCAGTGAACTTCTCATTATTTAATTTAGTAAGTGGTGTTCGATTAATTAAAAAAAAAAAAAAAAAAGAAGCAGTAGAGCCAAGAGTAGAAGGGGAAAGATTTGTTTGCCCTGCCTCCCGAGCCCTCCCATGACAGATGCGCAGCCACGGAGCCCGCTGAGTACCTTCCTCCTTGTCGATGATGCCCAGCGTGCTGGCATCCCGGATGAACAGATGCCCGTTGCTGAACACGCCGAAGGTGCCAGCGTCCACGTGGGTGAAGTAGAAGAAGTAGTTGAGGTCGTTGGTGCCCATGGAGCGCAGCACGGCCAGGAGCTGCAGGGCCAGGTCCGCGGCCACCTCGGGGGCCACGCCGAAGAAGTCGCGCAGGGGCCGGGTGCTGGCGCTGACCACCAGGCGCCCGCAGGAGCCCAGGTACCGCGGGAAGGGCCAGCCCTCCACGTCGGGGAAGATCTGCAGGGAAGAGCAGGAATGGGGGATTACCCCTTCCCTCTGCCCATGGAACCACCTCCCTCCCGGAGTGCCCTGTCTGGCTGCAAGCAGCAGTGTTGCGTTTTGGTTTCTCAGTCAGCCCGCAACCTTTCCTCGCCCCATCCAGCCCTAGCACCTGGGAAAGGTTCTTACTACCCCACCCTGGAGGAGTTATGATGCTTTTTTTTTTTCTTTTGATCCTTTTTTGTAACAGAGGAAGAATCTGGTATTTCGAGACTTATTCTGTAAGAGAGACTAACTGGAAAGTCCAAGATAATAATAGTTTTCAGATTCATGAAAATTTTAGCCACAGAACAGCTAATTTTAGGTGTCTTTGATGGGTCTCTCATGAGCACTGAACAGATGAAGTCACAGCTTGGAGTTGAGGTAGGGCTAAAGCAGTTTTTGCTAATTGGTGAGAACTGCCAGGTTCTTTTGTAAGACTTTGCAGTTTCCGAAGCAGAAGTGGTGGGTGTATGCTCCAGTGGGGACACCTGGGCTGGGCTCCCTGCATCCCTGCAGCTCGTGCCAGCAGCACAGCTACCCCAGGTGGAAACCAAACTGTGTGACTGCTGAGCTATGCCAGCACAAAGCTTTGTCATTAGCGTTGAAACTTACCTGCCTGCCCAGCACCTCACACCCTGCCAAGGCTTTATGAACTCACCCGGTTTTATGTTTAAGGTTGCTTCTCCCTTTTGCTGTGAAGGCATTTTGGGCAACTGTGTAAAATCTAGCTATTTCTCTTTAGCATATTTTTCTCACCTCTCCATGTTGCATTCCCATGTCTTCAGAATGCCAAGGGCCACAGCTTCATGTCCCAGTGACCCATAACTGGGGTGGCTGAATGACCCTCCCAGGAGCATCCCAGAGCACCAGCACCATTCCCCTTCCCTGGGCCCACGCAGAGCCCTGTGAGCTGCTGAGTGCAGCGGCTGCCTGAGGCCAGAGATGGGCAATGCTGCCACTGCCTCTTTTCTTCATGGAATCATGAAGGGTTGCAAGAAACAGCAATGAAGACTAAAGGTGGGATGGGGAAAGGTGAGGATTCTCCCTTGGAAATATAAGGAAAGAGAGGAGCTGCATGCCAGGCAGGCCAGAAAGGATCCAGGGGAAAGGTGTGAGACCTCCCAGATCACTGCCTTCAAACCCATGGTTCTGAAACCCAGAGCCAGTTACTAGTGGCAGGCAAATGGAAAATGCAGCACTGGCACATGTAGCATGGGCAATCATGCTCTTTCTCTTTCAGAAACAGGCTGTGATTTTAGGTAATGTATTAGCAATGCAAACCTAACACTTTGAAGTATTGGGGATGTGTAAACCCCTGGCTTTCACAGTGCTCTAGTGCAATAAGGCACCTGGGGTTCCCTGTCTCTCCCCAGCTTCCCAGACTGATGCAGGGAGCACCTCATGAGTCTGCCTGGCTTCAGCCACCCAGCCCCACAGAAGAAACACACTTTTTGAAGGCCAGGGAGCTGACAAAGGCCAGAGCTGGGACTTCTCCGCGCGTGGGGCTGGCACACATCTCGTGCAAGGCTTTGCTTGCGAGGGGCTGTGCGGCGGTGTTTCAGGCTGGGGCAGGGTGGCACGTACCTGTAAGAGGATGGGGTGGGAGTTCACTGCCAGGGTGTACAGCAGGCGCAGCTTGTCCCGGTCCGTGAGGTGATCCATGTAGATGCTGCCGGCGTCTGGCACCTCCGCGTAGCGCCGCACGATCCTGTCCAGGAGACGCTGGGATGGGCAGCGCAGCATTGGGCTAGGCAGGCCCTGTGAGAGGGGAAAACTCGGCAAGGATGTCTAACTCCAGCCTGAGACATTGCAATGTGCTTGGGCTACGCTGGGGTTACAGGCACCTCTGTGCCTCTGCCTGCTGCGGCACAGCTCCGAAGGATATGGGCACACAGGGCATCTCACCCTTCCTAGGAAAGGACCTGTGCCATCCAAAAATGCCATTTCCCAACTCAGGTTTCAAGAATGGCCCCCACTCATGGGCACTGCAAACCTCATATTCACCCAACTGCACAGCACCACGTCTCTCCACACTGCCGGACTCTTCCCTCTGCCTGAGTTTCCAGCCCTGGCATTCCTGGTGGAGGCCCTCCAGTTGTTAGACAGTGAGTCACTTCCCTCATTAAATAATCTTCGGATCACTTCGCTATTTGCTTAACCTGAGAGCAGCTTTCTTGGAAATACTATTTGCTAAGGTCAGTAAACATGCTTTAAAAATGTAAATAAACACTGTGTGTGAGTTTAAGCACAGGATATGTTCTCTCTCTCTGATAAACTCATGCATTAACTATCAAAACCAAATAGCGTGTGCGTAATTTTTGTAAATACCAGCAACAAATAGAGAACTGTTGGGCTAATGGAATCACTTATTACTGTATTTTACCCTTCAGATTTGAAGGTTTGGCTTGTAAAATTGCACAAGAAATCTATGGCTGGGATAAATGGCATAGAAATTTATACCTTCATAGTCAAAAATGGCCTTTTTTTGTTAGTCTTCCTTAATAGCCAAAGAGAGTGTATGTATGGATGGTTGCTCACAGTAGCACAGAAGCACTGCCCTGCCATGCCTCTGCTGGGGAAGGGAATCAGATTTTTTTTGAGCCTCTTTAGTAAAAATTATCCCAGTAGCCAAATTACTCTTTTGAGTTTTGTTTATAATATAATGGCTGGGAGATGTGCTTCAGAGGAAAGGGCACTGGAGCTCACGTTGCTCCCTGCCATCCTTCATGCTGAGAGCAAAGATGTGACGCAGCATCTCCCCAGGTCATTTGGTAACTCTGAGGTAGGTCCCTCTCAGCCCCTCCTGTGCGAGCTGTTCATTTGGCATAAAACACTGAATTAGCCAGCCATGGCAAAGAAACAAAGAAACATGGAAAGGAGGAGTATGACACTCTCCCAGTTGGAGGAGGAAAGGGGGGACTGAATGTCCCATGACTCCTCCTCTGTATCCCTATTGGCCTCAATGAGATTCCAACTGCTCCTTCCTTGGCCATCAGTTGCACAAAACAAGCCCAAAATGCCAATAGCTGGTCAAAATTAGCTGAAAAACCTCAACCACAACTGAAGTCACTTCGCAAAAACCAAAAAACCTTTCTTCCCCAAAAGAATAAAACATTTGTCAAAAATAATTCTACTCAGTTCCAGCTGCAAGTCTTCATACACTCCTCTCCTCTGGTGTAGCCTTATTGGGAAAATATTTTATCAATTAATTGTCTAAAACATTAAAAGGGGTGCAGGAGGAGGGATGGTTATGGATTTCTGTCTTGCAGCACCTGGAGGGAACGTTGTGGCTGGTTCTGTCACTACCTTTGGAGGAGAAGTGATAAAAAATGAGCAGAACAGAGCTGTGTTAAGTAAGAGATAAACGGTGGAGAAAGCCTCTTGCAGCTCAGTGTGTATGCAAATATTTGCAGCCAAAGTCAGAAAGCCTTGCTTCTTCCAGGAGCCTGCAATGCAAAAGCTGAGACCCTGAAGAGTACACAGAAGGAACATAAATCACAGCAGCAGAGAAGGCATGGAGGGTGTAATTTGGGTTTTTCTGAGGTCAGGGCTCATCCTCTTAACGCAGACGTGGGCACGCGCTGCCCGTGGTGCTCGTGGCTGCTGCTTTCCTGAGGCACATCAGTGGAGGTGTGGGAGCAGAGGAGCAGGGCTGGGTGCTGACACCTTTGCATCATAAATTTGGGGCAGCTTCCTACAGTTTAATGAAGCCCTGATCCACAAAAACTGGGCAATGGGGCCTTTTGATTTCAGCAGAGACAGTCAACATCATAAAGCTCAGCGCCTGCTTGACTGATTCAGTGGAGAAGGGTCTCACTTTCCTGCAGACGGATGGAAACATCTCCACAGCAGAAAAGGAGCTGGAGTTGTAAAACTGTCAGACAAAAACTGTCAATGGAAGAAAAATGTGAAGAACATGTACTTGAAACACTGGAGATATAGATTTATCTGAGAATATCTTAAGTCCTTTGCAGTGACTTATCACCCCAGAGAATAAGACCTGACAGACAACCTGACGTATTGTTTGTGATTGATATGGAAAGCTCCTTCTTTTCTTTGATTAAATACCCACATTTCTATATCTGATAGTGAGTAGTTCCTGCAAAGCCTACCTGCACTCAGCTGTAATTTTTTTAACCCCTATTATGCAGTACAGGATGCATTTTAAACTCCATGTGTTCATACATGTGCACATGTAGCGCAGACACACTCAGAATTCACTTGGATGTAACGACAACTTGCAGAAGACAATTTCTCACTCTCTTTTCTCTTCAGTCAGCCCAAGGAGGGATGGCCCAAACCAGGAGCACGGCTGCTGCCTGCCCCATGAGCCACGACCTGGCCCCAGCTTCACCAAACTACCAGGTTTAGGGTGGGCTCCAGGAGGAAACACTTGGGTGTAGGTGTCAAAGCACTGACAGCTCCTGGCCATGTGAACCCAAGGGTTTCCTTCACTCCCAGAAGAAGGAAGGTAAGGGTGCCCTGAGAAACTCATCCCCACTGCCAGCAGGTTTATGGAAGTCTCTGATGAGGAGGTACTGGGTCAAAGAGGCGGCAGGTCTAGGAGATGGTTCTGGTGGCTCTGTGAGCCCCATTCTTCCCTAGGATGGACAACTGGGCAGGTGAGTGAGCTGCTGCCCATGTGCAGCAAGCAGAGATGTGGACTGGACTCAAGCCATGTAACCAGGGTGCCGGTGCGTCTGCTGTGGGCAGGACAGGGTGCTGCTGGTCAGTAGTTGCTGGTCAGCAGTTGCTCGTCAGTAGTTGCTGGTCAGTAGTTGCTGGTCAGCAGTTGCTCGTCAGTAGTTGCTGGTCAGTAGTTGCTGGTCAGCAGTTGCTGGTCAGTAGTTTCAAACAGTCTGTCCTAAAAACAGGGGCTGCAAATGGTTCCTTCCCACCTCAGCACTATTTTCCTCTGTCTGCCTTCAGCATTTTCCAGGCTGTGCTTTGTAGGCAGGGCTGTAAATCTTCCCTGTGGGTGATCTGTGCTGAAACCAACCTGCTTTGTTGCCCTGCAGCAGGAAAGCACCCAGCGTGGTTTGAGGTGATGAGCTCCTGGGCGAAGCAGCAGGTGGCTGGGGCTGCCGTGCAGGCTGAGCCCCGGCTAAATCCTGCTCGTCTCTGAGGCAGGCTGGATTTTAAGACTGAAGACTTTGCTGCATCCAATAAAGATTTTCATTGTGGCGGGTGAAATAATCGCTGTGGCAGGCGGCTCAGCTGATGGCTGGGGCAGGCAGGGCAGGCAGCGTAAAGTGGAAAAACATTACTTCATGGTCTGTCATTTTGATTCAAGCACGTTTCGGTTTGTCGTAACGCTCTGTCTATCAGACAAAATTACCTGGGCCCATTAGCTTTCCCCAGTTGCTGCTATAGAGGATGAACTGCAGGGAAGGGAGAAGGAGCATTGCTGTGTGACTGCAGCTTTGTGAAGCAGGGTGGGCATCGTGTCAGGCATCGGGAGAGGTGTGCTGTTAACACCTCTGAAAAGAGGGAGAGCGGGAAAACAGAACCATAACAGCAGTGCTTCAGGTAAGTATTTGCAGTGACATATGGTACCCCAAAAACCCCTCTCCAAGGGCTCGTGCTGGGTTACCAATATGTGTCTGCCCAGCAAAGGCTGCAGAGGGGCAGCAATGCTGGGCTGGGGGCAGGCAGCGGGAGGAGGGCAGGTGGGATGGCCAGGGAGGAACAGGATCCCCATCTCTGTGGGGCTGGATGGCCTGGGGAGGTCAGACTAACCTGTGGTGGCCGTCACAGCAGGGCTGGGAGGGAGTCTCACACACAGACACACACACACAGTAGGACTGAAATGTTGTTGCCACTGGCTGCTTTTCAATTAAGACCACTCTGAAGCCAGAAGCCATTTTGCAGAGCATGTGCTTGATCTTAAAAAGTAATTGCTGCTGAAATTCGGTGGTGGGGAAGTAGGTCCCAGGGTCTCTGGATCACTATGTTTCTCTGTATATTCAAATCTATATGCTGTTAGAAGGGATTTAAATTCCAATTTTTGTTTCTCCGATTGATTTACAGAACCAAAGGACCATGAAAACATGAGCAGAGCAATCCTGAGGCTGATGTGAAAAGGTCTAGGCCTCCCTGCAGCCTCCCATGCCCTTTCCAACTAAAAAGCTGCAGGGGCTGATGAAATGTCCCAGGGAGTTTGTCACTGGGCACGTCCCCTCAGGCTGGCCCTGAGCTCATTTCAGAGGTGCCCTGGAGCTGGCATCAGCTCAGCTTCCCACTGCTGCTGCACAGGGAAATTCAAGCTCCTGGGAGAAACTGGATAGGTGCAAAGCCGGGGTGCCCCAGCCGGGGTCTGTGCGGGGTGCTGGGTGTGCACATGTGCATCCATATATGTGCGTGTGCCTGTGTGTGCAACCCAGCCAGCTCAGCTGGCATGGGGTAGGGAAAGCTGTACCACATGAAGATCCTTTTAAGGAGAAGGATTTGGGCTCAGCTGATGATTTAGCTTTGCAGCAGGTCTGAGATACCACAGAGCCACATTTCTCCAGTTACTTTTTCACCCAACTCAGCAAATGGAAGTTTTAAGCTCTGGATTCCTTCCCTTTCCCTCAGCACTGGTGGGGGTGAGGGGGGGGAAAGGGGGGACAGCACAGTTTGGCACAGACACCTGGGGCACTCCAGCAAGGCTGGAGGACCGGACAGCCCAACTTGCCCTCCTGCAGGCCCCTGCAGTGCTGCCCGGGGGGACACTGGTGGCCAGCAGGTGCCTGGGCAGCTGCTGCCTGCCAGCCTGAGGAGTTGTCCCTGCCCGCAAGCTCAGGTGAGGGATGCTCTGAGTGGAAGTGACACACTGTCCCCTCTCCCTCGTGCCTCTCCCCAGGTTACTAGACAAAGTACAGTGTAGCTTTGCCCCAAAAAAGCTCTTCCCTGTCAGGCATGTGCCTCCCAGGATGGTACTGACTTCAGGGTGGCCTGCTGTGCTGGACTGTCAGTGATTTGGATGAGTCCTTTTTGGTGCAGTCCAGGCATAACCCCAGTGGATCCCTCACTCTCTCTCCTCAGATGTGCTGCTCCACAGGGTAACAGAAGAGGAAGAACTAAAGCAGCATAGCTTTAGCACTCACCAAAGCTGAGTGGATGCAGCAAGCAGCTGCCTTTATAGAAAAATAAATGAAGTCTCTTTTTCACAGCCACTGCTCTCTTGGAAGGGGGACAAGTACTGGCATAATCCTTTTTTGCCTCTCAGGGTCTTGTTCCGTGTATATCCAACCCCCACCCTGGCCCCTGCCCCTTTCCAGGGGTTATTGCAATGGTTTTTTTGCTGTTGTTTGGGTGGAGCGAGGGGGATGCCCTGTGCCGTGGCTGCCCATCTACCTGGTGGTGGTGACCCATACACACTGTGCTGCTGTCCTGGCTTCACCTGCCACACCCCAGGACTCTGGCAGGAAGGGCAGTGTGCTTCTTTGTGCCTGAGGTCATTTGCTATGGATGGCAGGAGGATGAGTAATCGAGGCTTTGGCTCTGACTGCCCGTGCCCCTCATCCTGCCAGCCTCCAGCAAGAGAGGCCCACACTGACTTGGTCCTTGGCCCAAAGCAAAATCTCTTTCAAGGCACTGGCTGCCCTTTTGGGTACAACGTCATGATCAGAAAAACTCCAAAACCTCACAACGCTTAGACATGACGGAAAACTTAAAAAAAAAAAAAAGGCAGCAATGTCCCCACTGGAGCCGTTGCCGTGCTTTTGTGCACAGCCTGTTGTTACCCCCGTGCCTGAATCCACCTGGTGCTGTGCCTTTCCACAGGACTTCAGCTTCAACCTGCACAAGGAGCCAGGAGCTGGTGCTCTCCTCGCTTGGGCCAAGCCCATCCCAGCCCTGGACAGGCTCTGCCATGGCATTACCAGTGCCCATGACAGCTTGGCTTTCAACTGTGGCACTTTTCTTCCCATCAGGGCATCATTTGGCCTCTCCCCTTGGCATATGGGCTTGGCTGGGGGCACACAGGGCTGCCCCATCTCCACCAACTGGGCAGGAGGATGAGTGCCACCCACCACCCCATCTCAGCCTCCAGCCAGGAAGTCGCAACCATATCCAACCATATCCCCATCAGACCCTTTTCACACCCCAAAACCACATGGGACTCGCTCTGCCCCCTGCTCCCCTAGCCATGGTGGGGGGCACTGGGGCTGCAGGACACAGACCTGGACCAGGTCAGGCGTGAGGCGCTTGGCCCGCAGCCACTTCTGGAAGCGCTGGGTGCGGCGCAGGGCGCGCTCCAGGCTGCAGGTCTTGGTCTTGAGCAGGGAGGTGCAGATGTGCTTGTCGGCCCGGTCATGCTGGTACTTGGAGGTCAGCCGGGTGATGTCCACCAGCCGCCAGCTCTTGGCATCGTCGGTGTAGTTGCCCGAGTAGCTGAGCAGGGAGCTGGGGGGCAGCTTTAAATGAGAAGAAAGCCAGGTGTCAAACCTGCCAAACCAAAACGAGAGCCCCACGGAGAGCGGGTTAAAAGCCACACGGACACCCGCACAGCGCCCACCCCGCCGAGCTTCTCCAGGCTGGCCCCTGGCGCTTCCTGCCATTGCCTGGCAAAGGCCGAGCCACCCCAGCGGGGCGGCCCCAGGCACTAGGGTGAGGTGAGCAGGCTGAAACCATCAGCTAAGGAAATGTGCTTTGGTAAAAAAGTCTTTTGCTTCCCACTTAAACCATCTCTTGTCACGAATGGTGCCATAGGGCGAGGGCTGAAACACCCAAATGGGCTTTTTTGGGTAGAGTGAGGGAGGAAAGGAAGAAGGTTACAGGATTTTGGCTCATGAAGAATTCCGGGCGTTTTTAAATTTTCCTATTTCTAGAGAAGGGGTCCCAAAAAAAGGAGTGCTTGACACTTGAAAGGACACTCCTGATATTAAAACCTCCTGACAACAGATGTATTTGGGAATATCAAGATGACCTCTTGTTTCGAGGTGGTGGTTTTACTCAGTGCAGGGGTCTACATGTCTCCCCAACATCCCTGACTGCGTTTCAGCAGCCGGGATGAGTGACCTCCTCGACAGCAGCAAAGTTTGGGGTGTGATGGGGGCACGGGGTACGTGTGCCCTGGGTGTGCAGCACTTCTGTAGCCATGGAGATCTTGCACTAATTTGCTCCCCCTACACAGGCACAGGAGGGGAGCATATGGGCTCGGTAATTAGGTAATTTTTTTTGTTTCAGCAGCCCCCTCAGCCCTGCCCACATGCGTGTCGCACATGCCGGAGCTGAGGAGCGCGGTGCCCGTTCTGGAAGGGTGTCTGTAACCTGCTCCTGGAAAATGGCCCAGCTCTGACCTTTGGTTTGGCCAACGTCCTGCCCTCGCTGCCTCTGAACCCTCCTGCCCTGAGCTCCTTGCCCAAGTGCATAGGAAAGCACGTCCTAATTTAATCTTGCCATAAATTAAAGCCGGTAGCTCAGAAGTGAAACAGGAGAGGCAAGAAGTTCCCTGCAGGATTAGCCTAGCTGGAGTTACATGAAAGGACATTAACAGGTCTGAAAGCTGACGCTGGTCTTTCCTTTCAAATTCCATTTGGGAAATTGGCACGGAGAAATTTGGGGAGGAGTAATTTTCTGCGATTTCAGGCAAATAACTGACTCATTGACACGAGCTACCATCTGCAATCAGAGACTGATCAGACAATCCCTCCTGAAGGCAGCAGCTCATCCCCTCCCCCACCACAGAGCCTATGCAGCTGAGCTCTGGGGCAGGCACGAGTGCCCATGATGGGGGAAACCCGTGTGCTTCCCCTTTGGCTTTCAACTCTTGCCATGTGCCTCCTTCCAAAAATTTACCATGGAGGCTGACCAGAAGTGGGGGAGCCTTGTGTGAACAGGTTGGTGGATTCCAGCATTTCAGTTGTTTGGGCGTTTTGCCTGAACCAAAATTGAAGATTCCCTACAATTAAGGCACCTGACATGATATTAAACACTTTGTTTGGGTTTGGGTTTTTTGTTTTCATGGGTTTTTTTGTTTGTTGGTTTGGGGGTTTTTTGGTTGGTTGATTTTGGTTTTTCTTTGTTTTCCTTTTTTTTTTTGGTCTGGTTTTGAGCTAGGATTAAAGAAAAGAGAATAATGGCTGTGCCTCACTGTGATCGTTGTGAATCAGGACCCCTCCGAGTGCCTAATCTGCAAAGCGGGCACAGCATGCCAGGCACGTACTGGGAAGAGATGACTCTGGGCTGGGTTTCTTTTTCTTTCTTTTTTCTTTTTTTCAAGTTAAGCACAAATATGCCTTGTGACTTGACTCAAGCTTGTGTGTGTTCACGGGAGCTCACATCAGGCAGAGAGCAGGAAAGTGCCGCCTCCCGCATGCAAGCAGCACATGGATGTGTGAAATCCAGGGCTGAGCGTTAATTTGAGGGTGGATGGAGTGATTCTCTCTGCAGAGCTCTGGGGGGAGAGCCCCACTGGCCTGGGAACCCGGCATGGGCTGCAGCAAGCCTGTATTTGGCATCATTTCTGGGCAGCACAGCGCTGGCCTGGCACATTTGCTAGATATTTTCAAGATTCATCATCAAGTTGTGCTGTGACAACTCCCTCTCATACAGAGGTTTTAGCTAAGGGCCTGCAAATGCTCTAAGACCTGCAGTGAGATCTATGTGAGTAAGTGAGTCACAGATTAGAAATTTTAGATCAACCCAGAACTAAATGCTGAAGAAATCCAAACTTGTTTTTCTTTTTTTTTCCTGAGTGAAATGAAGTATTTTGTTTCAGCCAAAGTAATTCTGCTTGCATTTGGAATTTTGCATTTTTTTTAAAAATTAAATAAGCTAAGTGTTAAAACCAAAAAAATGAAGAAATACTCTATAAGCCTCCATCGAATTGAAGCATTCCAGCTTTTTCAGTCTTCTTTCCCATTATTTTTGGACAAAGCTCAGGACCAGCATTGGCACAAGTCTTTGAATAGTTTTAGTCAGCTCAGTTCTGTGGTGTTTTGAAAATCTAGTATTTTACAAAAACTTTCACTGCACTTTTCTCTCAGTACAGTTGGTAGGCAGGCTTGGTATTCTCATTTACAGATGGATAAAGTTGGGCAAAGATAAGGGAAGTATAGAACATTAGAGCACAAGATGAGTCACCAGCCGTTCTGGGAACAAAACCCACATCTTCTTACTGTGAATGCATGTCAGAGCTCCCAGAAATGATGGAGAATTAATGAATTAATTAGTGTTCTAATGTGAATTAACACAGAGAAGCCCAAGTGCCATCCACCTTTGCAAACATGTGAAAAGGTACATGAGGGTGGATCAAAAAGTGTAAGCACCACTGAAATTTCCCTAGTTTAACCTCCCACTTGCCAAAAAAAAAAAAAAATCCCAGTTTTGCAAGAAATCAAGTGGGAGAACAAGTTTTACCCATGCAAAGGAAAGCCTGAAGCTGAGTGACTGCTCAGGAGAACATTTTTAAGTTCCCCTTCCTGAAGCGCTCGGAGCAGAACTGCACGTTATCACTTATTTGTGGGAAGCCGACTGCAGGCTGGTGGGAGAGAAGAAGAAGTGTCTGGCTTGGGGACCCCCTCTGAGGCAGAAGCACTGTGCTCCCACATGTTGGTGCCTCTGCACTCCTGGACCCCAGTGGGACCCTCTGCACACCCGCACCTGTCCCCGCTGTCCCCTGGAGGACAGCCAGTGCGGGGCCCTCCTGCCTTGGCTCACGTAGCACCTCTCTCCCACAGCCAGTGCACTGTGCAGCTGGAACCCCACAGCCAGAGGCAGTTTTGCTATTTTTGGCAGGGCTGAGGGAACCTGCATGGCCCCAGCCTCCCCACTGGCCAATGGGAGTAACCAAAAGGGAGATGCTTTGTACCTGGCAGCAGGTCCCTAAAAGCGCTGCACAGGTGAGCGGCAAAGGGGCTGCAGCAGGTTGGGCCAGGGGGCAGGACCCAGCTGCGGTGCCATCCTGCTGCAGGGAATGAAATGCAGAGCAGACCCTGCCCTGAATGCACCCCTGGCCCCTGCAGACCCACGCCAGCCCCTCAGCCAGCTGAGCATGCTGGCCTGATTGCAAATCCATGCTGCATTTTGGGACAGGAGTCCAGGCTGGGCTGGGAGAAACCCAGCACCCAGCCCTGTGCACCTCACTTACTGCTCGCTCTGGCACTGTGGAGGTGGAAAGCCAAAGGGCAAAGTGACCAGGACTGGGAAGCTCGGTGTGCAACAGCAGGGAGTGCTCTGGCTTAGCAAAGCCACAAGCTGCCTTTTTCCAGCGGCAGTGGAAGGATGGATGTCTGGTATTACAAGTCCATCCCAGACAAACCATTATGGTTTTACTATGCTACGTTTTATAGGATAGTTTAAGATAAAACGGTGATTTGTCTAATACTATACTACTTACATTATAGCATTAAAATTACAATTTTACTATAATAATTTCTTCTCCCCCAGGCTTTTATATCTATAAAAGAAAGTGCATATGGCTCTATAAATCATATCAGACCCAATAAACCCTTCCTCTGCCAAGCACTGCCTTTAACTTTCTCCTCAAATACAACTGGCAACATTTTCCCTGCTGTCATCAGATACGCTCTGCTTATGAGCCTAAAAATGATTGGATCGGTCTGATGACCACTTGGACAATGTGTGTCTCATCAACAACGAGGCAGATGCAATTTCTGCCTTCAAGTTCTCACACAAATCTCCCCAAAATGTACCAGTAATTTAGCTGCGTGCAATTTTCAAGCGTGTGGGTAACCTCATGTGCAGAAGTCCTCATGCCTCAGGCAGGTTTACATCCCTTTTGATCTTAGTTAAAACGCACGTGGAATTCTGCACATTCCCGTTGTTGCACCTGGTACAAAATTATACAGCATGTTTATATGTTTGTAGTGAACATACTCTGCTGGGAGTGTACAAAGCTAAACTCCCTTTTGCCTTTAGTCAGTTGCTCATAATGAAATATTTCCAGTAAATCTAAAGAAGCTGATTTCTTCCTTCCCTCTTCCCTTCCCCCATCGCTGCCTTGAATTTTTTCACAGCCACTCTCTAGGCAGAAATTTGTGCCTTTTACTCCTGCTTTTAAATTATAGTTCAGGGCTGAAGTCTGATCATGTTTGCATGATTATAAAGAAATCAGCATCAGCTTATAGGCATTAATTAAAACACTAAGTGCTGTAATGGCAACTGGGTGCTAAGTTGCTCTTTGCATTGTTGTTCGTGAAAGTACTTGGAAATTCTAACAGGCAACTTTCAAATTACTATATAGAACGCTTTAAAAATTACTCTGCTGAGTTTCTGACCTTATTTCCTCTTTAAAGAACTTCTTGCATATGGATGTCCCAATGCAGGCGTTGCATTTATCAAGTCCCAGGAAAGTCCGGCCAAAACTGTAGCTGGGTTTGACGTGGGGCACAGACGGAGAAGCTGTGGCTGCTGTGGAAGGGTTACAGCCCAGAGCCAAAACCAGGAGCAGCATCAATGGATCTGCAACTCTGGAGCAAAGGCAGCATATCCAGCGCCCCATCTACAGTAGTGGAGAGCTCTGCTTTTTGCAAGTTGTCCCACTCTAGGATTTCGGTCTCTTTTTGATGACTTCAGCCTGCAGTGGTGAGCCCCGAAACACAGCAAGACACTCTGGGTGCAGGAGACACTGCTGCAGTCCCCATCCTGCCAGCTGGTCACTGGCTCTATTGGCTTGAGGTTTGGGTGGGAAAGATATGCTGTAGGGTGGGGAGAAGGAAATACATGGAGGATGCAGATAACTTGGGTTGCCATGGTTATCTTTCCTTTCCTTGTTGCAGCTGCTTTGGCCCCTGCTGACCCTCCCATCAGCCGACTTGGAAAACAACACGAAGAAGTGCTCATCTGCACTTGGTGCAGACAAATGAAGGATATCCTGTCGCTGGAGAAAAGGGCACATGTGGGACACTTAGTGAAAAAATTGATTTGGAAGGAGTAGTAGTGTGGCAGAAATGCACATTTTACCAGAAGCCAGACCTTTGGTGTTGCTTTATTCCTGGAGATTTGTGATGGTGCATGACTTGACTTCCTGGATGCTTCCTTGGCTCGGTTTGCCCTTCTCATAAAAGCACTGGAAAGGCTGTCAGGTGGAATCATCACTTTTCTGTTTCTTGAAAACAGCATTGTTTAGCAGTGATTGCACCACAGTATTTCGTGCCACAGAAAGCAGGATAGCCTGCAGCTTTCCAAAACTCCCAACTGATACAGCAGCTTGACCTCTAAGCCCTCTTGGAAAAGGAGGTTTTAGCAAAACTTGTGTACTTTGGAATATCTTTTATTGATTGTCCTGGCACTGGAAAGAAGCTAGAGAAAGAGATGGAGGTGAACTCAGGAGAATGTCAGGGGTTCAAATAGGCTTAGAGATTACTGCGGTCACACCAAAAGCTGTTCTTGTTAGGACAAAGACTTGGAAGTTATGGAAACTGGTGGCTACCCATCCTGGCCTTGGTGCTGGGCACAGGACTATGCCAGGAGAGCTGGCAGGCTGCTGCTCAGGGTGAGGAAAGCACGCCTTGAAGGAGCAAGTGGTATTTTGGCTGCAGGCAGCACATGTTGCTGTGGTGGCACTGGGCTTTGGTCCTCCCCTGTCCCCAGCTGTTGTGTTTTCATTGACACGGGAGGCTCTCCTGGGCCATATCTCACCAAGGGAGCAGTGAGGAGCAGACTGAGGCTTTGGAGAATTCTTATCCCCCCAGCTGGACGACTCCCACCATGTGGCCAAGCCATTTCCTAGCACATTTTTAGAAGAAAAGGGGCACTGTAGCCATCCTTTATTATCCCCTCTGGCTTTTAACCTGATGGGACTAAGGGACAGGAGAGCCACAGGGGTGTGTGCTGGGCTCTGAGATTCCACCTCACTTTCTGAAGGGGCTGCTGGGTGATCCTAACAGTGCAAGGCAACTCTCTGAAGCACAGATACTCATTAGTTGTGGCACTTGGGAGATCCAGGGTCTCTCCTTGGCTCCACGCCCTCGTGGGAGGTTGCTTTGTCTCCTGGTGCATCCCTATGCACAAAATGGAGATGGTGACATTTAGAGTCTGTCTAGAGGGTACAGCACAGACAGAGGAGGATAATGAGCCCTGCTGAGAGGAAGGGGATGTAATGAACCCTGCAGAAGCTGCAAAGCAGACAGGCTGGGCAGTGCTAATACACCAGCAAGTGCATTCAGCACACAACTGCATTGAGCCATCATCGCATTTGGCCTAATTCTCCAGTATAAAGCTCTTTGAAATATGTTGGTGTAAAGAGACAGAACCAGACCTAAACACCAATATTAGCTGTGTCCCACTTCCAGAAGTTTATCCCTGGCCTTTTCTATTGCTGGTACATTGTTCCTCTCTCCTCTGCAGGAATCAGCCCTGCCCACTGTTTCCTGCCAGTAGCTCTGCAACTTTGGCCATACTCACATTTCTCCCTGCCCAGCTCTTCCCCGGATGGTACCAAAATTACACACCAGCAATCTGTCTTTATTGTCCTTATGTAATATATGAAACACGTATCTTTCAGTTTCTTTACTCATTCAATTGCCTTCCTTCTGTCTTCAATCCTCTGTTGTAATTTTAAGAGCAGACACCCAGGCTCCCATCTCCTGGTGCCCCAGCCTGTGCTGCCCCATGGAGAGGGGAGAGCTTCAGCCTCTGGGGATGGTAATTGAGCCTTTCTCATGGCACACCCTAGGCTCTGGCACAAAAAACAGTACATGGGCAGCGGGGTTTCTGTGCTAGTAATGATGCCTCAATGTCTGTGTTGTTCTTGCAATTTTGTGTAGTTCAGGCACATGTAAAGCAGTGTTTACCTCTGCCTAGGAACAGCACGTGTAAGTGTGCTTCTGTACAGTGTATCACACCTTCACCACCTTGAAGTGTTATAAAAGTAACATTTTATTCGAAGAATGCGAGCTCGTCCATCATATCCACCTCAAGCTTGCTGCTGGCATGGGCATTTACCCCCAGGGTCTGAGCTCCCTCCTTCCCTCAAACATTTCTGCTCAGGCTGGGCGGTCCCTGAGCACAGTGAAAAAAACACTCCTTCATGCTCACAGCACTGAAAAACCAAAGCTTAAAAATGAGTAGATACAGATCTGAAGTAGCCCAGAGAAGCAGGTGAGAAACCACAGCTTGGTGGGCATTGTGAGAGGGGCTGCGCTTCTGAAAGCGGCCTCTCTTTTATCGAGGTCGTTCAGCAGGTAATGTCAAACCTGTATTTGTTTTCCTTTCCTTCTGGTGACATGGCACGGAGGTATAGTGGTCAGGTGGCAAACAGCCAGGTCTGCAGAAGCCTTGTAGATCTTCTCCTTGTACCAGGATGTGGGATTTTCAGGGCATGGATCACAGTCCGCAGGAAGGAAGGTGTCCTTGGGCTGGCCCTAACGACCTCATGGGCCCTAATGACAACTTAACAGAACTTGTAACAACAGACTCCTATGCAACACCATTAACCACGTGAGAACATCGCCCTAACAGAAAAGCCTAGTAAATGTTCTAAAAGTTTCTAAAAATTTCTAAAAAGGATAAATATGAAAGTATTGCCCTATCAAAGTCAGACCAGTTGCAGAAAAGATTTTGGAGTGGTTTCTACCAACAGAAGTAAAAGTTTTTATCTAGTCTCTGTTTCCTGATCCTTCCTTTCCCCACATGCCATGAGGGGTGTGGAAACACATCTGGAAGCACAGCTCCACTTTTGGCCACAGCCATGCAGGCAGTGGAGCTCCTGGTCCCAAAACCACCCAGTCCCTGCAGAGCCCAGTGGCTGTGGGTTTGGGTGGGTATGGCTGTGATCTCCAGCTGCTCATCGAGGTGGGAGAGGACCTGCCCTCCCTTGCTGCTGGCTCTGGAGGAGATGAGAAGAGCACAGGCTGATTTTTCCCAAGTATTCACGGGATGAAATACACCTTTTACTTAACCCACCTCCTGGTTTCCACCCAATCCGTTCCCCACTGCCTCTTTCCACCCCAGTCTATTGCCCACCTTCCCTGATCAACGCCAGCTGCCCCCAGGGATGGGTTTCATGTCAGCAGAGCCTTGCATTCTCCTTCTCCCCATCTCACTGGTGCTGCTGGCTGGCTCACTCCAGGCAAAATATGGTGCCAGTTCCATGCTCTAGATTGAACTGAGACACTAGAAATGACTTTGCAGAGTAGGAGACCTTTCTAATGAGTCAAAATTAATTAAATAATTTGGGACAATCACCACTAAGCATTTCAAAACATGCCAGATGCACGAGGAGCAGAAGGTGCAGTGCTGCTGCTCCTCAGCTGCAGTTGCCACCAGGGTCTTTGCTGTTATTGACCTGCACCTGCTCATGGGGATTTTGCTGCTTGGCCAACCTAAACAGCAGGTTTTGGGTGTCACATCATCTCATCTTCCTCTTCAGCCCAGGTTTGCAAAAGAGCTTTCTCAGCAAGGATGGAGTTGCTCAGCAACAGGGTATTGCCTGGCGGGTTGCGGGAGGGCTGCATCTCACTGCCACGCACAGAAAGGAAACAATAGACAGGAAAAAAATCAAAGTTTTGCTGGGAGAGGCTCCTGCTCTTCCTGAGGTCCTCAGTAATCCCTGCCTGGGTCTTGCTGCCTGCAGGGCCCGGATAAGACCTTGGCTGCCGCACAGAGCGGCTTCGCAGGACAGGGTGGAAATCAGTTCAGGGTGTGGTCCAACCATGATTATTCTTAATAGTATTTTTCATTAATCACATCTAAGGTAATCATTAAACTATTGCCAAATAATCAGCACAGACTTGGTATCAAACTGCTTATCACTTCAATCCCAGTTCAGGCTGGATGTGTGGATTAATAGCTAGAGCAGCTTGACACATTTTCAATTCTTTCAAATTGAAAAATATGTCTCTTTGAATGCTACAAAACTCACAGCACTTGGGAGGATGCGATCACTTCCTTTTTCTCTGTTTTCCTCCCGATTGCATGATTATGAAAGAAACATCTGTTTTGAAGTGATCTGCAACAGAAAATTTTTGTTCCAGTTGGATTTTTAATGGACAACTTCTGTTACAGTCTTATTCTCCCCACCCTGTTTCTTTCCCTTTTTCTTTTGCTGAAAGATGAAAGAGAAAGGAAGAGGAGGAGAAAAAACTCAAGCAAACAAACCCCAATGCCGAGACTACAAATACAGACAGAAAAAGGGGCCACTGAGGTGTGGATGGTGTGAAACACCACAGCTGAGCTGGCACAGATTGTTTGCACATCAGTTCTCTTTGAGAAGGTTTGATGTTGTGTGTTTCTGTATTTTTCTACATTTTGAATCAATGAAAATACTAAAAGAGGGATACAAATTTGACTTTTTTTTTTTGTCTCACCAGGGAATAATTCCTATTGTTTGATAATCTTGAATGTCATTAATCTGAAGCATCAATAATCTAGTATATTAATTATATATAAAAATAGGTATTGTTCTGTATCTGCAGTATTTTTGGATTCTCCCTGACTCCATTCTTCTGCTAAAGAAGAGGAAACCTGTTGTTCTTTGGGAAATCTTTGCATTCTGGTAGGCAGCTGGAGGAAAAAGCCAGTGAGAAGAAAAATCTCAGGCACTGTAGCCAACAGATAAGGCCAGTTCTAGTTTGTGAGAGGCTGAAATGTCAGTACAAAAGGCCACTGAATGCTATCAGTGCTGCAGTGTTTGCAGCATTTATGGGAGACCATGCCAAGCAGCAAAAACTGTGGAAGAGGATCGTGGATTTTGGTGCATCAGTATCCACAGGCAGAAAATGAGATGCAGGAATCTCGAGCCTAAGGGAAAATGATAGTGAAAAGAAAACTGGCTACACACCAGAACTGGGTGTGCTGGTCACTCCCTGCACAAAGCATGAGGGAAAGAGGCGAGGACGAGCTGCTTGAGAAGGGAACAAAGCTCCTCCTCAAGGAGCAGTTGTCCTTGGTGGTGACTTTGCATGGGCTCCTTGACCACTGGTACAACCAAGCAGCTCCTTAGGTCGAGTCCAAGCCCATGTGACTGCAACTGCAACACCAGCACCTGCATCGTGGTTTTTTTTTTTTTTTTTTTTTTGGTGGTACTGCAACAAAGAAACAAGTATCCCTCCCTAAGCAAAATAAATAAATAAATGAAAATCTCTTTCTATAGAAAAACAGAAATATTTTCATGTCACACAATTTTTCAGAGAGGAAAGACCTACCCACAATATTTTTCTTGGGTATGTGCTATTGGTTCAGCATCCCAGCAGTTAAAAGAATAAAAAATAAGGCAGACTTTTTGGTGTCGTTCAGATTTTCGGTCATCTTCCTCTGCGAGGCAGAAGCAGGACAAAACATGGTCTTCTAAAGTAAAAATGGCATGGCAGGGAGACCCTTTTGGAATAGGTTGGCCAATGAACCAAGGCTGTTAAAAACCAGCATGCTTTCCAAGACCAAAGTGAAACACTTCTAAACGATGGGTATGAAAAGATTGCTTCTGAATTAGTTAACTGGTAAGCAAAAAATCTTTTAAAAAATATGCCCTGAAAGGTTAAAACAAGACAGATATTTGATCCGGTGGCAGACTGCAATGCCATAAATTTGTCAAACCACAACTTTCTTTCTAGATAGCCATTGTTTGGTCCCATTGCTGTCCATCAGACTGGAATCACTCTTTTAATCAGTGATATCATTCCAGCTGTCTGGATGGAAGGAAAAGTAGTGTGGGAGAAAGATGTGGAGAGTGCTTTGAGTAACCTTGGGAGTGGTTTTGATCCATACTCAGTGCTAGGACTGGGGAATTGCAGTATGAATTATAACAGTGCAAGTGCACTTTAGGCAGTGACCTTTGTTTTTCCCACATACCAAAGGGAATATGTGCCCTACAGTCTTGAATGTTTTTGTAAGAATGCAACTGACATTTGCAGGTGACAATTTTCCATATTCATAAACAATTTTTGATATTCAGGCATCGATTCCTGTTCAGGTGGGATCAGAGCTGGTACAGACCAGGTTCTACTGTGTCCAGTGCAAATACTAAGAGGTTCTTAAAAACTGGCAAGTGTATTAATTGGAAGAAAAAATGAATCAAGACATTAAAAGTATTGATTTTCTTTGTATTTTATTTTCATCTCTCTTAAAACCTTGGCTTCTGTTCTCTTCTGGCTATAAATATGATGTTTTAATGTTTTGGTAACTAGATGTGTGACCTAGGCCACCTCCATTCTCTTTAGCCATTTTTGCCCACCAGCCTTCTCCTTGCATTTTAGAAGAAATAACAATAATTGCAAGACAGTCCTCAAAAGCCGCCCAGGTCTAAGCAGATTTATTATCTGGAAAACCTTTTCTACATGTAAGCAGTGGCCTAGCAGTGTGAAACAGCAGAGCATAGACATAAATTATATTTGCTTTGGCTTTTGGAGGACTCAGATGATTCAATGCTTTATTACATTGGGGTTTGCATGTCTGGATCCAGATTTTTTAGGATACGCACCAAAATCCCTGTTAACGAAGCAGGATAAGTGAATCAATTCCTTAAACATGACTTAATCTGAGATGAGGTTCAGCCATGAACTCAAAGAAAACCTGCATATCTCATGCTCCATGGTCAATCCCAGTCTGCTCAAACTCTGTAACACAGCCTGTAACGCTTTGGCTCCACATTAAATTTCGTGTGTTACCCAGCACCTCTAAAAGCTTGTGGCGTGTGCTCTGTGTGCTCCAGCACACTGCCAGATCAAGAGGGGGAAAAAAGAAAGAAAAAAGAAAAAGGTATGCCAAAATCTGAGTTCCAATGGATTTTTAGCCAAAAAGGAGACCATACGTATCTTCAGAGGAGAAATACTCTAGAAAACTCCTAGAAAGCCGTAGGCAAGAAGTGCCATTTCTTTTCATCAAACTGCTTCCTTCCATTGCCACTTTATTACTTCTGCCTTTAACCTCCACGGGGGACAATCGTGCGTGTCACCCTCCCTTACATCACACACTTCGTTTTCTTTAGCATCCTCAAAGTAAATTGGAGATTACTTTGAACGTTCATGTTAGGAAATGAAGTGCACACACGTACTCACATGCAAACACCTGCACAGGCTTGTGAAGGCATCTGTGCTGCTCCTTCTTGCATTTCCAGTGACTTTGTGTCTGCGTTTCTGGCAACAAATTAATCTGGAAGTAGAAAATCAAGAAAGGGTTAATTTAAAAAAAAGCAAACTTTGCCTTGTTTGCACTGATTTTGCATCAGTTTCCATGGAAATGGAAGTAGAACAAGCCAAGAGCAGTGGTGTAGCCAACTTCAGCTGCTGGCTTCTAGTTCTTGCTCCTGTTTCCATGGAAATAGATGCCAAATCAGCAAAAAATAAGGTAACTTGTTTTAAGATGGTAGAGTTTTAAAGGCTTGTCCTTATTTAACCTCAATCAGGAAGATAGCTGGGGAGGGGAGGCAGCCAGCAACTCAATGAAAACTTTCAGAGGCTCTTTCAGCAGCTGACTGCTTGTTGAACTCTGTAGAGAGTGAATTCACAGGGCAGCCACCGATCTTCAGAAACATTCTGCAACTTTCCTGCACGTTGTAAATAAAATACATTTTCCTCTTGGCATGGATAGTCACAGCAGTCTGTGGGAGCCCAAGCTAATGTCTCTTTGCAATGCAACCATGCAAGTCCCTCCTTAGGCTGCCTTTGCCTCCCAGAGTTCAGAAAGAGATGTGCTTTTCCCAGCTGCAATATGCAAACTACTCCCTTTCCAAATGCAAAAATTTTGTCTCAGCCTATGGAGAGAGAAGCAAAGGAGCATTAGCTGGGGGAATTCCTGACAGTGTTTTACAACAAACACCCCACTTTCGTTTTTTCCTAATCCACGAAGGCAAAATTTCCCTGAGATAAAAGAAGTTGGCCATAACCTTTGCTTATAGCAAAACGTGAATGGGAAAGCAGAACTGAATCCAACCAGAAAAAAAAAACCTGACGTAATTTCAAGAACTGAAATTTCATCCAAAGCTCATTTTATTAAACAAACTTTAATAGAAAGCTATTTCAAGGTTGGCTTTTGATCCTTAGCTGTTGCTGTGATGGAACTGTCTGTAGGGAAGAGTATTTCTTGGTGGGAAGTTGTGTGAAGACAGACATGAGCATCCCATCCTGGGCCCCATTGTTCCTTGTACTGCTCTTAAATTGGGATCGTTGCCAGCTATCCTCCACCTCTCTCTTTCCCCACAACCCCTTTGCTTACATGCTGCTTAGGCAGGTCTTTAATAAGCTGCAAAGACACCCTTAGACAAGGGATCATCTCACAGGCCACTTGTGGCCCCTTTTTTGGTAGCAGAATGTAGCTGGAAGCCGTAAGTGTGGGTATACATTTTTTAAAAAAAATTCTTGGCTGGTATTTGTGGCGAAGTAAATGCAATTCTAATGAGGCATTCCTTCATTTGCAGCATTACATTTTTGCTTTTAGGGACATAAAATCTGCTCTTGTAAGGGCACATGCTTTGCTTCACACATGAAGAATATTCCCTTGGGCTGCTGGGTGAGTAAATAAATGAAAAGTGCAGGCCAACCTAATTTTAAAGAAGTGCATCAGGTCTAGACTGGGGCCTCACAGTTGTTAATTTTAGGTATTACAAGGAATGTGCTCATTTTCTGACTGGTTTCTGTGGATCTTCTTTGAAGAAAACCCAAGAAACATCAAGCCCTTCAAGAAATTGCCAAAAAAGATAGACTTTTTTTGCATAACGAACACTTAGCACATGGGAAGTTTTTTTCTTTTCTTTTTTGACTGCACACATTGTCTTAAAAATCATGGAACTTTCTCCAGTTGCTCCATCAGACATTTATTGCTGCCATTGCTGCCATGATGCGATTTCTTTAAAGCTGTTTTTGAGCTGTTGGGTTCCCGTTTGGAGGGGGGGACCCGGTGCTGTGTTACTTATGATCCTCCATGACATTTCACTTGTATTCCCCCTGGAAAAGCTTTAGCCTTTCCGGTAATGGCAAAAGAAAAATATCAGGGAAGCGCTGGAAAGCCAACTCATACATTTCAAGGGGGGATGTGGGAGGTGGAGCTGAGAGCACCACTGTTCCCCAGGTGTTTGTAATTCAGCTTTCAGGTACTTTTTGGACTCTCCATTACACAACAGTTCATCATGCTCCAGGCTTGCAGCAGTGCTTCCAGGCCTCTAGGTCACTAACCTGCACAAATGTCATCCCCTCCGGCTCTCCGCGGTTAAATCACACTGGGAGGAAAAACTGGAGCTATCTGCCAACTCTTCTGCAAGCAGCTCAAAGCACCGTGGCACAACTCAAAGGATCATGAGAACAAACTAGAGAACAACAGGCTGTGGAGCCAAAACCGAGATAAAGCAAAGAAAAAGAGAACAAGGTCTGACATGAGGTGCGTGCGGCAAAAAAATGACACACGTGCACTTTTCTGAGAGTTTCATAATGTTGGCAGAATCCCGGAGCGTGCTGACAGCTCTGTGCTGGGAATCCAGCTCTTCCAGCCCACCTGGCCCTGCTGCTGGCCCTGCCCTGGTGTCCCCAGGAGGCTGTGGCAGGTGGGCACAGGACAAGGTGTGGCAGGAGGGGCGGAGGCGTTCCCAGCAAGCACAGGCTGTCCTCTGCTCTTCCTGCAACGTGGCTGCTCCCAGAGCACAGGCTGCTCCCATCAGGAGGGAATAACTCGTCGGAGAAGCGGAGCAGCAGCAGCCACCAGGTGCTTGCCATGGGTGCAGGGAGATGTCACACTGGGAAACTCCCTTCTCTGGGTTCCGGACAAAAGTCACTGTACGTGAAAACCTCCTCCCAGAGGCACCTGGCAAAGCTGGATGGTGATGGAATAACTTGTAAAACCAAAATCACCCTATCCCTGCTGCTTCCCTGTGCTGGGCAGGGGGAAGTGGATAGACAGAATGTGGAGCTGCTGCTACCTCCTGGGGCTGACACCCCAGGGTGCTCCTGTCCTGATCCCTGAGCTTGGCAAGACATCCTTTCTTCCCGTCTCTGGTCTCGGGTTATCATCCATCTCAACTCCAGCTCCATCTCCAGGATCCTCCTTGCTCTCCCAACTTCTTGGGGCAAGCCAGAGGGACAGGCATGACAGCTTGACCTGTGAGAGCCCCTTCTGCAGCTGAGACATAGGCTTAACAAAGAGCAAATGTGAGCAGTGAAGCAGCACAACTGCTTTGCTCCAGAGCTCAGTGTTGGCTGGGATGTGACCTGTGTCCAGCCATCTCAACAGTGGACTCTTAATGCTTGGGAGTTTTCTCAGTGTCTGCAAAAGTGCTTAGGTTAGTTTAAAGTCTAATTTTTCCTTCAATCACAGAGCCATGTCATTTTTGTTTCCTCCTTCATCCATGACTAGATAAGGCTGCCTTGTGTGTGGCTTGCATCATGTACCTGTACAGATTTCTTTATTTTATTTTATTGTTTGTACTAATGATTTTAATGATGGAGGTTTTTGCTTTGGAAATGGAAGGCCTGCAGCTTTCACAGCACAGATGGGAGATAAAAGCACCATAATCACAGAGTGGGATCAATGAGACTTTTTCCAGGAAGATGCTAAAGGCATTATTTGGCATTAACAAAGAAAGGGATAATTAGAAAATAGGCAGAGAAGGCTTTATTCCTGTAATTAATTTCAAAGTTGGAAGTTCCCTAGTGCTCTTCTGTTCAAAAGTGACAGCATATGAGCCATTGCAAAGGAGATGTGTATTAATCATAAATCAGAAACAGGGAGGAAATTGAAACCTGTGTTTCCACTGACTTTAAAAATAAAAAGCTGCTGCCTGGAGTTAATGTGTATTCTGACTGTATGTGAAGAAAAAACAATTATAAATAGTTATTGACACCTTACTTGAAAGGCAGGAGGAGGATGTAGCCAAACTTGGTTTCCTGGGAGACTGGGCAGTCCTCTCCAGAGAAGAAAAATACTCAGGAGTCACTTTGATAGCTCGAGGCTCTGCCTATGTTTACAGCTGCTTTTTTCTGCACTAATTTCCTACAATTACTATCAGCCCCACTGATGGCCACAGTGATGGAAGAAGTGTTCAGCAAACTTCCTCTGCCTCCCTTCGTTTTAACACTGTCAGAACTGTTTCTGAACAAGAATAAGTGGATCTGCTTTAGGAATGCCAGCAGCCACAGCCGTCTTGCTTACAGCCTTGCTCCCATCTGGATCTTCAGCTTTCTAGCAGGCAAACTGAACATCTTCCCCCGGGGTAAGATCGAAAATTAGCAAAGGGAAAAAGCACGCACAGCTTTCTGTATAATTTTTTTCCCTTCTGTCCCCTAGTCCGTGGCTGTTGTCTCCATCACCATGTCCACAGTTGTGACATGATTTGGTGCCTCACTACTAGGGGTGAGGTTGGAGAGCTCTAGCACTGGTGATTTTACTCAGAAACACTGGATCCCCTCAAGACAGCTGATGTTGCACACAGAGATTTTTTTTTAAAAAAAACTATGGACAGATTTACGGTTAGGTTTTTTATTTCAGTCTGGGTTGAACTGATATTGTTGGCTTTGTATCATGGGTGGCTTGGCTGATGAGTGGTGTAGGTGAACATAACACTCATGGTGCCTCCTCACACCACGAGGAATTCACAGCCTGCACACACTTGCAAGTTCCCAATTTGTGTAATTTTGGGTTTGACTGTAGAACAATCATGTCTTCAGCTGCAATGTAGCATATATGTATTTTATATACCATCATTCACGTGGCAAAATTTTGCATGTCCACACACACTCACACATTCTCTTTGTAATGATTTTCTATTTATTTGCTCATGAGGTTGGTTAGGTCTCTTTGCTTACATTCCTCTCCAACTTTCTCTAAGTCTAGACCTTCAGGCAGGTGAACTTGGCATCTCACTTTACAATTGGATCCAGAAAAATGCATAAAGGTAAGAAGATCGCATACAGATTCTATATGGTTTTATTTTTTCAGAGTTCATTCAAGGACAATTCTTCTTTTAGGTCCCATTCCTGAAATTTCTTTGCTTAAAGCAGAGAAATATGTACATAAGCTTATCACAGAGCTATAGCCAGCGTTTCACAACGTGCAGTTGGCATTTGCTGATGGCAGCACTGGTGGAGCGCTCTGTTTCCCAACGCATGGAGAGAGTGTTTGAAACAACAGTTTTCTTTTCTATTACTTGTTAATTTCCGTTTTCTGTTCTCATTGCATGAGCTCCAACACTTTGCTCTCAAGCAAGGGATGCTATTTAAGTTCTCCTGGAAATACTTCTTACACATGCAGGAATAAAAAAAAGTCATCTGCATGTCCCTGGCAGAAATATCTTCCGAAACCGCTAATGGTTTTCTTACCTCACAACTACATCCACGGAATGTTCCTGCATTTACCATTCCAAATCGCTGCCGTGATGGCTTAACTCAAGACAGACAAGCTGCTCTTCTCTTTGCAATGCAACGATTTTCTTCTGATGTGTGTCCTTCGGTCCCATTTTTGAACATAACCTGGGAAAATCGCCCCAATCACTGTCAGTAGTTAGTCTTTGGCCAGTGGTTGTGAAGCAAGTCTTCTTTTTTCTTTTATCCCTTTATCTCTTTGCAGAATAAAGTTTATTAACTTTGACAAAAAAACTTTTACATTTTAATTGTATGAATCATTTTAGAAGGTAGCACTAATTATTTTTGATTTATAATTATAAATCAAGTTTGTAGAATGGCATACATATGAATGTCAAGTACCTAAAATATCTGAAGAAGGTACAGAATAAGACAAAAGGAAAAAGGCTCCAAAATTACAATTTTCCAGAACATTTAGATTTTATACTAACACAGGCAAAAATACTTGCTTAGAATACAACTTGAAGATATGACAGGGACACAATGTCATCCTTTTACAGCCCACATAAGATATGTTATGATGCACTGCAGTCACTGCAAAACATAAAACTTTGGAGACAACTTAGTAATACCTTGATTAATGCAAATTTTATGTAATGTTCAAAAGGATATTAACATGTACTCAAATTTCATCCCTCGTTGGCAAATGTAAATGTAACATTTGGCTAAATAATTGTCAAAACTTCCACATTCAAAAGCTTTCAGTAGTTGATTAGACTGCGGAATTAACTTTTGTGTAAATCTTCTTGAACCTTTTGATTAGCTTCCCAATTGTCACTGGGAATTTATCATAAAAATTACAGTAGCAGGCTTAAAATTATTTGAACATCCCTAGAGCTACGAGCCAACTAAATTGAAATCTTTTTAGTTATTGCACTACTCCCGCTCTTTGCTCCTCTAGAAGACAGAGCAACATTTTAGCTTGTCCTAGAAAGGAGTCCAGCTTGACTGCAGGCAATTCCAGCCTATGAAGAGACCCAAAATAGACACCTGGCTCATTCCCAAGCCACAGTTTCCAAGTGAACCAGCTCCCAGCTCAGTCTCAGCGATCTCTCACTCACACAGAGACAGACTCTGCCGCGCCATTCATGCTCAGCAGCGTGTTAGTCCTCGATTAATAACACAGGCTACACCCAGAATCGGGCATTTATTCTCTGTGAATAGGTTTAACACAATCTAGATCTCCAAAACGGCCTTTTTTTGTGGAGATAGACCTCATTTTCTCTAACCCCTTGACTGTGGCTGTCCTATTTAGGCTCTGTTGGACTACTAAAAAATCCTGTCTTTCAGCCCAAGTCATCCCGGCGCTGCCCTGGCCGGCAGCACAAGGAGGTCTGTGTGGGAAGCACAGTCCATGGGCTGTCCCAAGGTGCTCCCACCCCATTCAGAAGATCTGACACATCTTCACCGATTCTTGGCAAGGTATTTTGGACTTCCAAGCAAGAAAAAAATAATTTAAATTCGTGGTTTTCTTTGCTGTGAAAGGGAAATTAGTTTCTTACCCACTCCTCCTTCCAGACCGGGATATGACTCAGATCCTGATAGTTTAAGGATGATCAGAGCCCATACTGGATTTCTTTTGTGTCGTAGCTGTACTAAATGCTGAGGATAAAATTACCTTCTGCTGCAGTCTGCTGCTGCTGGAAAACAAGCAGGACTTCTTCCCGTAGATTGACTCTTACGTAGCTGGAGGTAGATTGCTTGTCATCTGGACTTCAGTCAAATTCATAGTTTTGGGATTTCCCATCTAATGCAATCTAAAATTCTTGCAAAAGTACCAAAAGGAACATACTTGTGCAACTTTGATAGTGCTGATAACTGGGGGACGTTCATCATGGGCAATCATTTCAGAAAGGTTTACGTTTCTGCTCGGCTTCCAAATGAAAACTATCACAAGGAAACGTGGGGTTATTTGTGGTGCTAACAAAGCATATTTTTGAGGATCTCTGGTTTCCTGTGGCACCTCATCCTTAGGGCACTTCATTCTGAACGTGCTGGCACACATCCTTTTCCCAAGCCCAAAGCTACCTGGCAGCTACAGCAGGAAGAATGAAAAGCAACATCCCACTTTCAACGGTAAATTCTCAACCTATGCATGATTTGTTGTAACAATCTACCCATTTGCTCTCCTGCAGGGATAAATTATTGGTGTCTGGACTATGCTGTAGAAGGAGAAAGATTTCATAATAACCACTCAGCTTATACTCCAAAGCATGAAGGTTTCTCCTTTGTTTTAAAGCATGGGAATATCTAAAGCAATATTCTCCCCATGTAGACTTAAAATAGTTTTGAAAGCCATAGTCTTATTTTCTCTCTGACTTTGCCTTTAACTTAAATTAAACATACAAACATGCATCTTATGGAAAAAAAAAATTAAATAATAATTATTCATTTTCAGTACCTGGCTTAAAATACTTTGCAAGTTCATTGATTTTTCAGATGGCTGTAACTGAGCACAGTCTGAACACCAGGTATCTCCTGAGGCATTTCAAATAGATCCCAAAGCAGAGCACTCACTAGTGCTGTTTGCTTTTGAAAATCTTGACTGTGGGTGACATTTCTGTTGGCTAGATCCTTTAACTCCAGGTAATACACAGCAGAAATGAACTGCCCCTCTGTACACATGCTCATGCCTTTTTAAAATGATATTTTAAATGTAAATAACTTCCTGAATACTCGAGGTTCAAGCAGCACATAGTCCTTATACGTAGGAAGCCTCAAGATGGCACTCTTGAACTGCAGAGTTTTTCAGGGAGGCTGATTATGAGTTTCTCGCAAAGAAAAAAAAAATTAAATGCAATGGTGAGTGTGAACCTGTGCAGGAATAATCAGAAGAAATATCAAGTAGAACAGCAATATCAGACTAAGGCATGAAAACCTATCAGAGTTCACATGGCAAAATGTACTTGAAAGCAGGGGCTATTATAAAAATTAGGGTTGATAAACCCCTCAAATTTTGTGAACAAATCCACAGATTTTTGAAGCCTCATCCAGTTTTTTATCTTGCTCACCACCCCCTGTTCACTACTGCCTTTTCTCTCGCTGAAGGTGTTTTGCTGTTACCTCATGGGTGTCCTGGGGCTGGCTGAGGTGCTGCTCGTGTTTGGTAGGTGTGAGGCAGAACACGCTTGTGTAGGGTATTTATGCCAGAAGCATGTGAATAAGGGATGGTGAGCAGGAAAAAAGCCTGGATGAAGCTTCGGTCTACAGACCACAGGTAGAATTCTGTGATCTGTAGAGGTTGTGCCTCTCAGTTCCTCCTTCCACTGCTGCCCTCCATGGAACAGAGGCTGTGCTGTATCGGTGACAAGAGACCCTGATGGCTCCTCCGTGGCTGTTCCTGCTTCCTCCTGCAGCACAGGGACTGAGGGAGGAGACCCTGATGTTCCCAAGCTCGGAGAGGGAGGGAAGACACCCACCTGCCCTTCATTTGGGTGCTGCAGAACTCTCCTGCTCTTCAGACATCGTAGCATCATTCCCTGCGAGTGGGCTCCTGGGTGGGAATCCTGCATGGGGCTGTGTCAGCATTGCCTGGGGGTTGGACAGGGCTGCTGAGAACTCCCAGGCAGTTCTGGAGCAGCTGGCTCCAGCCAGGCACTGTGGTGGGTGGGGAAGTGCTGGCACCAGTAGGTCATCAGCCCTGTCCCATGAGGTAAGGGGGACACAGACTTGTGTGAAAGAGGAGCTGGGAAGGGGGGCATCAGCTCCCAGGCCTCCTAGAGCCTTTCTCTCCCTCTTCCTCTTCATCTTCCTCTTCCTCCATAAGAGGAAGTTTTGTGGGGTTCAGAGAGATGCAATAGGAAGCAGCCGTGGGAGGGAGGATGAAGACCATGATGGACCTACCCTGTCTTACGAAGACTTTTTGGTGTTTTTCTCCCATGGCATTTGCCTTCCTTGCCTCAGCAGTTTTCCTCAGGTGTTGCTTCTCTCCCTGTTGACCTTGGTGACTGTGTCCTGGCAGGTCGGGGTCACAGCTGGCACCCTCCCAGCCCGCCAGCCAGCCTGCCTTGCTCGCCACGCTGGAGCCACCATGCAGGAGCCAGCTGCGGATCGCTCTTACGAAATCATCTGCTGACTCACCCTTCCCTTGCTTGCCTAAGTGAAATCATGCCTGCCTTTAAAAATCTCATTGCAGCATTACATGACATATTTATCCACTTCTTTCACTGTCATGAACTGCTTCAGATAAGCAGCTGTGAGGTTCTTGGGAAAGATAATGTGGGTTTTTTTCTTTGCTCCAGGGCCTCTGAAATAGGCATTACTCCTTCTCTTCTTGCTGATATAAATATCAATGTGTTGAATCACTGAGGTCGTTCCTGGAGATGCTGGGAACTTGCCTTCTCCATCGCATCGTGGACTCAGACAGATCTCTCCAGGCCAGGGTTGGTTTAGGGACCAGCACTGTGAAGATTTTCAGTTGCTGTGCCAGGATTGGAGGCATTATTTATGTGCACCCTGTTTTGCAGAGCCGGTGTCATGCATTGAATCCTTGTCCAAGCCAGGCTCTGGCACACCAGGGAGATTAGCTACCCAAAGCAGGAGCCTGATGAGTGATGGATTTTAGAGATGGACAGACAGGTAAAAAATGAGTGGAATTTTGCTTAGGTTGAGCCAAACCACAAAAGTTTTTGGGTTTTGTTTGTTTTGGTTTTTTTGTTTGTTTTTCCTTTTTACTACATTTTGATCAACATGAGTTTTGGGTTTGCTTCTGATTTCTTAACTTTTTGGTTCAATGTTGGTTTTCATTCTGACTCACCTGACACTTTAATAAGGTTTTTGCTTTATGAAACAGTAGAATTTTTAATTGAGAAAAGCCTGTTGAAGTTTTTTATGGCCGTACCAGCCATACTTGTTGAAAATAATTTGAAGGTTCTGATGTTTCCCAAATTTAACCAAAAAAAGTTGCTTTTTCAGAAGTAAAGCATTTCAATCCAACTTTAAGGAAAATACTACCAAATTTTTTCTTTAGGAAAATCTACTTGCCAATCATGATAAATCTTACTTATTTCATTTTGTGGTGATTATTAAAACAGTATTGAAACCATGCTTTGGTAAGTGATATACTATTGCACTTTGGTTTTTCAAACACAGCCATGCCATGGGGCAAGAAGATAGTTTAGGAAATGGTGTTGCATCTCTCCTTTTAAGGTGCTGCATCTCTCATTTTCCTGTTAGTTTCTTCTGTCATTTGAATTACTTTGTATGCTTGGTCCTGTGGCATCTCTATAATGTTTTCTACAGCTTAAGTAGATCCTGAAAAGCACTAAAAGCTGTGTAGAACTCATACAAATGTACAATTCATCAGTTCAGAAAGGTACAAATAAAGACATTTAACAGCCTAGCATGTGAAAAGCATCATTTTTCTATCACTGCTGTTACACTGGTCATTTTCAGACCTCAAGTATTTACATACCTCCCATTTCTTTCTGATGTGAACAAATTCCGGGGTTTTTTTTTCACATATAACACCCTCTAAAAATGAAAACAATCTTTGAGCTTTGTACTAGAATTTTTTTACTTTCTTAGCTGCAAGATGAAAACTAATGCTCCCCTCTGTCTTAGGTTGGAATACTGATTTGCAGAACTTCTCACTGGAGGACATGGTAGATATTTTAAAATCATGCTTGCTCTTTAATGTGGAGAGCCATCTCTGGGAAAAGTTTGCAAGATCAGGCCCACGGTCATCATTTAGTCAAACTGCATAATTCTTAGGTCTTTTAATCTTTTCTCATAAATCAGTCCTCCAATCTCCTTAGTCGTATTTGTTGCTCGTCTCTGAATTCCTTCCAATTTTGCAATTTACATTATAATTAGGGCTTAGTGAAACTGATGAGAAAGTGATTTTTGGGGCCAGTTTTTATGCTGCTTGTAAATATTCAAAATCTGGCTTTCCACAGGCTCGTGAGGGCCCCCTGAACTGCGTGACAATGGCAGGGACCTGAGGAACTCCCACTCCTGGGGCAAGGACAGATGTTTTGCCAGATTCTCCCACTGTGGTTTGCCACTAATTAGTATTCATTATCCCATTGATTTCCGTGGGACCGTAACTGCCTACAGCACAACTCACAGTGAATAAGGACGGGAGGATCTGCCCCAGCCTGCTCCCAGGATCGCTGAATCCCTCCCTGATTTGACTCAAGGTGAGCAGTTGGGCGCAGGCAGGGCACGGGTTGGGACTGGGCTCTTTGGGGGAGCAAAAGGATCAGGCAGAGATGTTCTCTGAAGGAATGCCTGTGCTGGTGGAAGAGTGCTGGGCAAAACACCTCCCCTGGGTGGTTTTGGGTGCCATGCCATGCTCTGCAGGCAGCTGGGACAAATGGTGGAGTTAGGGCCTGCACCCTGTGACTGCTGTCCCTCCTGGCCCTTGGATGTGTGTGCCGGTTTGGACACAGATCCTGGAGGAAACAACCCAAAAGGGGCGCCTCTCTCTCTCTCTCTCTCCTGCCTGCCAGGCAAGCAGGCCCCGGCTGCACCTCCCCCACGGGTTCGGGAAAATAATTTCTTGAGTGAAAGTGAAAAAAACTATTTAATTAACAGAGTCCTCTGCTGTCACAGGGCAAAAAGAAAAAGGATATTGAAACCCCCTACCCTGTCCCCTAAAAGAGGACTATGGATTTTAGAGTTCTTTCTGTAGGGAAAACCTGCAGTCCTGAGCTGGGCCGGGCCAGGCAGGGTCCGACGATCCCCTTGGAGGGTCCCGCCGAGCAGGTCCGGAGATGGGAGCTGGTCTCAGATGAAAAGCAAGCCAAAAACAGTCCAAAAAGGAACAGAAGCCGCTGAGGCAGATCACAGTCCCTTCTCCGCTGAAAGCCGAAGAGACTTAGAGAGCAAAAGTCCTCTAACCAACAAATGTCAGAATCGGGAGAGAAAAGAATGCAAAACATTCTAGATGCAAGGTCAAGTTAGCCGCTTTGAAGAGTTCTCTCGGCTTCTCTTTCCCTCCTTTGCAATTTAAAGGTACACCAGAGATAAAGCAGGTGATGGGGAATACAGTATGGTCATAGAATCACCCCAAGACAATGTGCCACAGCTCCGCTCACCTCTGCTGCATGTAACCAGTGTCTGGAGGAGTGTATAGGCAAACCCAGAGGCACTGAAGGTGGTTTGCCGATGGGAGGGCTGAAGAAGATGCACAGCTGGCAGAGGAGCAGCCACTGCCACCACAGCCACCTCCCCTGCTGCTGCTGCCTGCCTGCGGGACATCTGCCCACAGCCAGAGCTTGCCCCGGCACCGAGCAGATCCTTCGTGCTGGGGAGAGAACGTGGCCACAACAAAGACCTGATGGACTGAACCTTCCTCATCCAGCACAGCCCACTGGGATGTGTGCTTGTCCACGGCTGGAGAGGTGGCTCGGGGTAAGGCCATCTGTGAGCCTTTGCAGAAGAAGCCTGTGCTGAGAGTCATTGCTGTCCCTCTCAGATCAGCTGCCATTTACACCTCTCAAGGACCCAGAATTGGTTTCTCATCCTCTTTTTCAACCTAAAGTTCTTGTTTTCTTATGTGATAGCTACAGTGGATTGGGAATCTGCCGCACTGGCAACAGGCTGAAGGCTCCCATGAGTCTTAGCTCAAATGCAAGCTAGAGAACAACCATCAGAAAATAGCTGAACCCCTGCCTGCCTGTTTTCCACCCTTAGCCATACCAGCCGTGCTGTCCCCTTGGTTCTGCCTCCTCTGAGTGCACAAATGAGAAGCCACCAGTGCATGTTTTGAGTCTCAGTCACACAGGTCAACCAGAACCTTTAAATGGAGGATATTCAGACCCTCAGAACAAAGTCCTCCTGTGTGCACCTTTGTAACCTCTTCCACCAAAATAATTTCTTCTTCTCTATACCAGGTGCAGAAGATCCTCCGTCAACAGGATAAGCATATGGAAAATGGCAGTCAAAATAATGACTGCAAAGTTAAAATTTCAGGTTTTTAAGTCCTTTCTCAATTTCGTTTGACCTTCAGTAGAAAGACTTTAATTCACAAAGCTGCTTGCTGGTGCTCTGATGAATTTAAGCAGGTGGTTTAGGATGAAGAAGGTGTGAGCTGGCAAATCACTTACCTCTTTTGTTATTTTTTCCTGAAGACTAGAATTAGTACTGGTACTTTCTGGACTGAATCAAGGTGCCATGTTAACAGCTGCAAAATTACTGGAAGCAACTTTGGAAATAGCCCATATGTGCCAATTTGCTGTAGCTGCGCCTTTCTCCTGAGGGACTATCTTAATCTCTGGAAACTCTACTTTCACATGACAAACAGACAGCTTTGCAGGTGTTGTGATGGGGAAGGAAAATCTCAAAAATGAGGAATTAAGGTAAGCAAGGCAGATATGAGTCTGCAGAAAACTGGGACCATAGCCCCATGACATGTGAAATGTTCCTGAAGCTGATACTGAAAACTCAGTGTAAATCCCTGTGGTCTTCCTGTAACAGAGGAATAGGATAATGCCAGATATCTCCATTTAAATACCAGGCACATCTTTTCTGGTGCCATGAATTAGTAACATATAGAAAGTGCCATGATTTTTACTCTGCCACTTTCAGGGTCAGGAAGAGACTGAGCTCAAGAAGGCTGAAATGCACCTTGACATTCAAGAAGAGCAGATCTGTTGGTCAGAGCTGGGTCTTTCACAGGATGCTATGGCTGAATATTGCTGAGTCTTATAACCCCTCTGGTTCCACCTCTCCAGGGAGAACTGTCCCTCTCAAATCAGCCAGTCCATAGATCAGCTTAACTGTAATATCAAATCAGAATTGTGAGATCTGAGCAGCTCAAACCATGACGTGATGATTTTTTATCAGATGAACAGCCTGCTGCAAATGATGTGCCACCTCAGCACCCCCAGCTGGAAGCCAGTGGTGGACTGATACGCAATATCTGAACACACCGAATACTGCTGTCTTTGAAATTGTGAAACAATTCGAAAAATTGTGGCCAGCAGCTCAAACCACAGAATCACAGAATAGTTGAGGCTGGATGGAACATGAAGGTCATCTGGTCCAACCCCTCTGCTCAAGCAGGATCACTTAGAACCAGTTGCCCAGGACCATGTCTAGGCAACTTTTGAATATCTCCAAGGATGGAGACTCCACAACATCCCTGGGCAACCTGTGCCAGTGCTCTGTCATCCCCACAGTGAAAAAGTGTTTCCTGGTGCCGAGGCAGAGCCTCCTGTGTTTCAGTTGGTGCCCACTGCCTCTGGTCCTGTCACTGGACATCACTGAGAAGAGCCTGGCCCTGTCCTCTTTTCACCCTCCCTTTGGGTATTTATATACACTGATGAGATCCCCTCTGAGCCTTCTTATCTCCAGGCGGAACAGTCCCATCTCTCTGTCTTTCCCCACAGAAGAAATGCTCCAGTTCCTTAAAGATCCTTGCCATGGCTTTTTGCTGAAGTCTCTCCAATATGCCCAGCTCTGAGCAGAGTGGAAGGACCACCTCCTGTTGGGGAAGATGAAACAGGAAAGCCTTATAAACATGATTGCCCGGCAAAAGATGCTAAGAATAGGGAAACTATAAGTGAGATTGAAATGAAAGCAAGCTTTGAGATACCAAGCCTTAGGTACTGAACAAGTGGAAAACAATGGTATGGCCAGCAGAAGGTAATCCTCTCTCTGTTGAACAATACCCTCTGCTTGCAGACAGGTCCAAGGGTCAGAGCAGACCCTGCTAGCTTGGCAGCAGGGGTCCAAAGAGGAGTTTCTAGAGTTTAAAATGTAACACAGTATGGTAATATAACAATTCTTATAGGCTGTATGTAAATGCTATAGGATTTGTATCTTGTACTAGATTGGTTAATGGAAATTAGAATATTCAACACAGAAGAGGATTTATTGTATTGTAAACAAGAACCTCGCTCTCTTCTCTCTCTTTCCCCTCTTTTCCCTCTCCTTTTACTACTTTCACTACTTCCCCTACTTCTTCTTGCCCTTCCTCTCTCTTACTCTTACCTTTGCTTTTCTTGCTCTCTTACTTTTCTGGCCTGCTTCGAGCTGCAGCTGGCAGCTCCAAGCAGGGCCCCTACATCCACGCCCTTTGCAATAAAACTACATGTTCTAGGACCTGACCACAGAGATCTCTCGTCTATAGCTGTCCTGACCGTCCAAACCAACCAAGAAGTTTCTACAACCTCCCTCTACCTGCTGGCAGTGCTTTTTCCAGTGCAGCACAGGATACCTTTAGCTGCCTTTGCTGAAGGGTGTGTTGCTGGCTGATCTTCAGCTTAGTGTTCACTGAGACCCCTGGGCCTTGCCTGTAAAGCTGCTCCACCTACATTCATGTCACTGATCACCATCCTTCGGGCCAGACTCTTCAACAGGATCTTAGTGCACCTCACTGTCTGCTCATCCAGTCCACACTTTATCAATTTGACAACAAGGATCTTTTGTGGGAGGATGTCAAAAGCCTTACTGCAATCTAGGCAATGTCCACTGCTTTCCCCTCACCTACCAGGCCAGTCTTTTAATCACAGAAGTTCAGTCATTCCTTCCCCTCGGTGAAGCCACTCCTGGTGACTTTCTTGTCCTTCTTCTGCCTGGAAATGGTGTATGGAATTAGCTGCCTTACCGAGGATGGAGGTGAGGCTGATTCACTGGAGTTCCCTGGGTCCTCCTTCTTGTAGAAAAAGAGTTGCTCAGATTTGTGCCTAATCACCTTTTTTTAGGCCTAAAAATACCAGTGTTTCTAATTGTGTTCACTGAGAACAGGAATTAGACTAAGCCATGTCAACCAAACCAGTCCTGTGGGGTGTCTCTAGAACCTCCCCAGAGCATAAGGCTCCTCAACAGGTGCATTCAACATCTTGCTACCTGGTGTAGCTTGCAGTCCAAACACAGAGCATGGGGAGTGGGGTGCAGGCAGAGAGGAGTGAACTGAAGTGGTTTCCAAGAGGTAAAGTTAGAGGGTCAGTGGAAAAGTTGCAGTGGGAACTCAGAGACAAACCTGAAAATGCTGAAAACAACAGCATTGGCACTGAGCAAAGACTTTATTGCTATTTTTTTTCTCCTGTGTGGTAGGAAGACACCAATAGTGAACGAGTTATCTCAAAACCAGCTTTTCAAAGGTGGGAAACTGGTGTTCTAACTGTGCTTGCTGTGCTGTTGGCAGGTGTGCCCTGTGTCTCTTGCCCAACTATCCATATGCACAAACTAAAAGAATGGGAGAGAGCTTAAGAGTTGCAAGGTGGGTTTTGAAAACTTTCCCTACTGTGGACATAGGAAACATTGGGAGGGAAGCTTCCCTGGACAGATCACTGTTAGAGATTTGATGTTGAAAGGTCTTCCATACTCTGTGCATTATCAAAGGTCTATCCAGGGCATGCCCAGTTCTTATGTCAGCTTTGGGGAGTCGGCTACCACAGCTAGGACATTCCTGACCTTTTTCTGACCAGCTCCTACAAGTAGAGCTTGACTAGAGAGGAGGTCCCAAAAGACCAAAAACTGCTTGAAAACTTTGGCATTCAAATATAAAAATTGGGAACCAACCTTTCTCTCTCAACCCTTTTCCCCCAAAATAAGTTATTCCCAGGCATTTCACCACTTCTCACTCTTTTTTTCTTTCTCACGGCAGATTGGTCTCTTCTGCCCTTCAGACAGAGCGTTTATCACAGATGCGCTTACCATGTCTCGTGGAGTCTTTCCACCAAGATGTGCTTGTCACAAACATCATCACAGGTTAGGAAAAAAATAATCTGGAAGGAATTTTTGAAAGTTTTTCTACACCACTCTTCAGAGATAGGTTCTTTTCTCCACGTGCTGCTCAGCTCTCACAAGGTCAGATCACCCACGTGTCCAGACGTGCTGGTTCTGGCACTGACCAGTCCCTTCCCTGTCAGAGGATGGTGGGAGCTGCTTCCCACTGCCCCAGGTCATAGTGAACTTAGACAATTGTGGAGTTCAGAGCAGGTCAGGGGATCAGCATCTGCTGTTGCTGCTGGAGAAGCCAGTATTATTGAAATGGCAGATTAAAAGCAAGAGGAGGACTTTTTCTCTCTTATGCTGTCTTGTTTTCTTTTAGTTCAAGCTCTGCTATGTGGCTAATCAAGGGAGGGAGTAGCAGAGAGATCATCTGAACAAAGAGAGCCCAATATTTGATTTGGATGATGACAGTGAAAATGCCTTATCTTGCTTTAGTGGCCAAGTGACCAACCCCTACTGCCCAGCCTTCTGTGCAGCGCGGACCAGCCACCATGTGCTGGTGTGATCAAAGTCACGGCAGAGGTCTCACCCTCGCAGCTGCCTTTGAGGAGAGCTCCAGTGGGGAGAGGATGAGAGTGTGTGTTTGCCTGCAGGCGATGAGGGAATGAGCCTGGAAGGAGCTCCCGCAGTGAACGGAGGAGTTTCTCTTTCTGGCAAAAAGTTTGGGTTCTTCGCCAAAGCTTGTCACCACCTCCCAAAGCACCGGCCTGCTCTCTCTCCCATGCTGGTATTTGGCTCCTGTCTTCTTTCCTCAGCTGCTGAGAAGTTCCCCCTGGTTTTGGCAAAGGAGAGAAAGCCCTGGCCTGGGGCTTGGCACCCTCCTGAGCTGGAAGGGAAGTTGCTCAGGTGTCCAGGGTGCTTTGGATCTCTCAGCCCTGCTGCTGCACATCCTGCCGCAGGGCTCCTTGGTTCCCATGGGAATGTGAACACCTCCCTGGGTGTTTAAATCCATTTCATTTTGGCCAGGGCTGGTGTCTGCTCAGCTGCTCTCAGCAGCACCTAGCCAAGAGGTGCTGGAGCTGCTCAAGGGCAGAACTTGAGGGCGATGCATGAGCTCAGGGCAGTGCAGGCTGAAAGTGCTACTCAGCCCTTGGAGACAGGGTCTGAGGGGATGAGGGAGCCAGTTTGAGATTTGCAAACAGGAGGGAACAACTTTCAATATTTAAAATTTAACCTTACAAGTGCGTATATAGACCATACCGAATTGTCCTGAGGTTTGGATAGAGTTCTGGGTGAGGTTTTTTATTCTTTATAGTAGGAGCTACCATAAAGTAGGGTACATCATAAGCGTGTACACGCTCTTCCTTTAGAAAGGACCATACATGGCCTTACAGAATGAATATAATTTTATTAGTAAACTAAATATTCTTCCCTTTGAAGTATGCTTTCCTAACCTCTACCCCCCATCACATTAATGCATTGATTTTAGCTATTTCAAAACTTATGAATGCATAGATATGGACATTTTGTCTCTCCTTTTCTCCTTTTGCCGTTTGGTAATATCAGAGTTACTCTGAGTGAAAATCCTCTGGGAGATATTCCAGGAGAAATTAAGGCGTTTCAATCAAACCAAAAAGTGAATGCAAATCATATTTTGAACAGAGCACCATTGTCCAGTAGAAACAATGATTTCCCTCCCTCCATGTATCTTGGAAAAACTGATCGGTGCTCTTCACACAGGGATGTGATATCAGAAATTCGAAATATTGTTAGGTTAGGGTTTTTTTCCCTTTGTTTTGTGGAGAAGAGGTATTCCTCATGGAAAATTTTCAGAGGCGCGATCAATACAGAGAATGAATTGTCTGTTGTTAGTTCCGAACTGCAAACCTGGAGACTGTCCATTTTTGTACTCCAGGGTGCTCTAACAAGCATCATGGCTGAATCATAATAAACATTTGATTTTCCTATCAAAAACACATGTACCCACACAAACAAACATATTTCGCTCTACTTTCAGTGTCTTTGACGGCATAAAATTTGAATACCTGAGGCAATTTATAAAGCAGATATAATGCAAAATCAATAGCCAGATCACTAGAATTCAAATATCTAAGCCTTTAAGAAACAGAAAAAATGCTAAGCAACATGCAGTTGCATAAATGCTCCATTCTCTCCTTTCCTTATATTCAAAAAGAACTCATAAAAAATCCCCTGCCATCTGCTATATCCCCACCTATAAGGCATGCTTGCAAATTCTTTTGATGTGCAGATCATTACTCGGGATTAAATTTTCATGTATGCATGCCAGTCTCTTCCTCCCATTCTGCATTCACGCTCCTGCTTAGGTACCAGGTGTGCCCAGTTAGTGAAGGCCTGCTTTTCTGATGCTCAGTCTTGTGGGGATGGCTGTGGAGGGAGTGGAAGAGCACTGTCTCCACTCACATCCACTCAAACCTGGTGGAAATTATCGCTTCCCCCAAAAAGCTTGGCTGGAGCTGATCTGCCTGCCCAGAGCAAGAGGGAAGGAATCCTGGCAAGTTCCTGCTGCTCCCTTAGCAAGGGCTTGCTTCAGTTACTCTCCTACCCCCTTTCTCTGTAAGAAATACACATATAAATAAGTGTACTAACTAGCTGTTAGTTGGTGTTGAATCATACTGGCTCATTTTCTCAAGAAGTACAAGAAAAATTACTTCTGTTGTGATGAAAGACCAGCCTCAATTAAACCATCCTGCTGGCCAGGACTGTGTATTTCTCTGCTGTAAACACCACTCATATTAGCAGTTCTGTTTTGCCATGGGAACCTCTTCATTTTGATCTTGTTAAAAAAGTTTTTACTCCTCAGTTTGCAGGTACAGAAAAGGGAGGGCTGCGATCCATAAGGGTACAAATACTTGCTGCTCGTTTCTAAATCTTACCTAGATAGAAGCTTTTTGCTTAAATGCATCTGAAATCTGACATTTCAAGGCAGAGTCTTTTGTAAACTGGAGGGAACTGAAGCTGTTAGACTTGCAATCTGGAAGCTGCTAAATCTACAGGGGATGTACTTCTCTGGTTCTCATTCCCAGATTTAGAGACAGTCCTCAGGAAGAGAACTGGATTGAACCCCTGAGGGTAGCAGCACCCAGAGACCCTCAGTACCAACACAAGGTAATTCAAAGTTCTTAGAGTTGCAGTTTAAGCAGATGAAGAGAGGAGAAAGACCAACGTAGAGAAAATAAGTATTTTTCCTCAAGATGACACCAAACCTCGGTGGCAGAGCCTGGTTTTAATCCCAGGTTTTGTGATTTCTAGCCCAGTGTCCAGTGATGTGTCCTGCTGAGCCCCAGCACTTGTGGAATGCATTTCTTTCTATATCTGCATCTCTCTCTCTGCCTATATTGGCACATCTATGTTTAACATACAGACAGAGTTCTCTGTATAGATGGATAATTCTCTATTCATTTACTAATTTATCATACATACCACATTCCAAACAATGTAAATATTTAAAATACTTCATTTGAAATGCTATCTGTTTATTTTTCTCTTTTAGAAATATCCAGAATGTCACACACTTTTCCTTCCTGTTTTGGAAAGGAATCCTTTCTTGCCTGCAGAGAAAGAGGCAACGATATTGAAATTTCCACAAAGAGAGTTTGTCCCCTGAGTGTTCTTGCAGGCATTTGTGCTGAAGAGATGTTAACATAAAGCAGCATTTTATGTGAAATATATTCCCATTTCTGCCTGATGCTTGTGATGCTGCAGCTCCCCATGTTTGCCAGCCCTCCAAGGAAACCTACAGCACAAATAAGAAAGCCAGGACTTAATATTTAGATTTTTTTTTTCCAAGCAAAAGAAAAGAAAAAACACTTCAAGCTTTTTCTTTTATATGCATAAAGATTTGCTTTGGGATCACTTTAAACAACTTTTTTAGTCCTGTGTGGCCAGAGCAGTCATTGCTCGTGGTGGGGACCCAGGCAGGTGGATGCTGACCCCCACCCCTGTGCTGTCCTAAGTACAAACCCACTCAAATACCTCGCTGGGGGGTGAGCCATCATCCCAAAAGGAGCAGAAGGCTTTTTCGTTGTGCCTGGCAGTCAGAAGCTTCCCTTCCAGGGACAGGGGCATCTGAGGCTGGGACATAATCCTTCACTGACAGCAGAGTGCTTCCCAGGTGACCCCAGGTGTAATGTAAATGCTGATTTTTACTGCTGTGGGCACGGGAGGAGATTAACCACACCAGCTGGCAAGGGATTTGAAGTGAAGCCTCCTTCCCCACCTCTGATCTGACATCAAAAGCTCCAGCCCTGCCTGCCACACCCTGCTCCTGCAGGAGGGCGATGCCAGGGGCACCCAGACCCAGATGGCAGGGCCACCAAAGGGACCCGGCCCTCGCAGGGCACTGCCAGCTCCTGCTGACACCTGCTGTGGGTCGAGGAGGAGGAGGAGCAGGAATAGGAGAAGGAGGAGGAGTAGGAGGAGGTGGAGGAGGTGGGAAAGGGAGGGAAGAAGGACAGAAAACACCATACCAGAACATGCTTAGCACAGATGTTAAAACCCAGGAGCATCTTTACTAATTGCAGCAAACTTGGCAGAAATTAAACCTAATAGGCCTCCTTCGTATGATTGTGTGACTAAACACCAGATGCCCTAAAGGCACAAACTGACAAAGCTGTGGAAATCTTCAATAAAGTGTCTCTGATCCTTCAGAAAGGGAGAGGATGTCACAGGGCAGCCTCCCCAGAAGACATCCCCCTGGGGATCAGAAGGATGGGGTGGGGATGGAGGTGTTGGGGCTTTGTGTTATAAAAGCTGGTGCCAAAACCAAATTTTATGACAAAGATGCTCTTGAGAGTGCATTTTCATTAAACCATAATTTTTCTGGAAAAGTGGCAAAGCTCCAAATACTTCCTTCCTATTTTGCTCTCCCAGCACAGCACTTCTGTCCGCTGTCATGAAGAGAACCGGATACTTTGCAAACGGCCTTGGTGCGTCATGGGATTTATCCAAGAGTGTTGTAAACCACATGGCCCTTCTCTCTCCAGCCTTATCTTTGAAATGTCTCAAGAGACATCTTATTTTTATGAGTGCTCAAGGACTGTAAGCCTGAGGAGCTGCTTTTGGGAATGCATATGATCCCTGTCACATCAAATGACTGCATCGTAATGTCAGCGCTGTCTGTGCAACATAAAGTAGCTGCTGAGTCCCAGCTCTCCATCTGCAGTTCTCCAAAATCCAGGATTTTGGGTCTGAAATTCCTATTTCAGTATTTTCAATAATTTGAGACTGTTTATTAAAAGGTCTAATGTGTGATATTTTACTCCCATGCGTTTTGTGGTCAGGAAAACATAAAGAAGTTGCTCTTGAGAAATTTTTATCTGCATTTGTGGTTAATGTGCATGATTGCCTGAGGGAACAGCATGGTACTGTGCCAATTATTCTTCTTGTTCCAAAGCACAGTAAAACTTTACAATTTTAAGTCATTGGCACAATACCTTTTTAGGTTATGTCAGAAATACCAGCTATCAGTTTCAATAAAGTTGCAGCATTTTGTTTTGATCTTTAAATTTATTGCTAGCATGAGAATAGTAATCTGCAATATACCTGCAGGTCGAAATGAAGACATTAACCTTGTTGGAATGAAACTTTAAGGGTTTTATGCTCTGTTTTAACATGCTACAAAATAGGGATTTGAGGTTTTTAAAGGCACAATTTTCTGATGGACATATGCCACGGGAAGATGTGTGACTGACGTTAATTATCAGGACAAATCTGGGAATTTGAGGATGTTCAGAATAAGAAAATTAGGAAACGTTGCTGCACATATGAGTGTAAGTTTGAGGGCTTGTGATAACAATTCTGCCTTTCAGCAGATAAAATCAGAGGGTGTTTCTCCAGACTGATTTTGTGAAGCTGACATCTGATTCAGCCTCCTTGACCCCTCAGTGGACTTGAATCTGGTGGAGCACATCACTAAGCATCAGAGGAGGAAATAAATACTATCAGTAAAGACATATTCCTTTTTGGTGATGTTCACTGTAAGGCTTTTGAATTTGCCCTGGCTCTCCTTGACAAAGAATTATCTGACAAAAATGATACTGCAGTGTCAAGAGATAACTGGTTGATCTCATCCTCCAAACTACCTCACCTATTTCTCACTGTGAGCTTGGTTACTCACTTCAGACATCCATTTATTTCTGTTTCATAGACCTATATTTTGCTGCCATATGTTCCTGGAAACCTTGACGTCAGAGATGACTACTCTTGTACCTGAGTCCAAATGTTAGAGGTTCATCAAATGTGTCTCTAATGGTTGCTTTTTTTCATGCTGCTACCCAGGGTTTTGGTCCCAAGTCGAAAGAAATATAATCTAGGAAAACAGAGCAGCCTGGGAGGATGACTGGATGACTTCACAGGAATACTTATTTTCTGGAATATGAAAACACATTGGTAGTGTAGGAGAAGCAGTAGGCTGAATGACTGGGGGTTTTTATATAAATGACTAAGTGTGCATCACGCCAAAGGTCATTCATTTCATGTACCCCACAACTATGCAAGCCTAAGTCTGCCTGGCGGTGACTAGTGGTGACTCTTCTTGTTTGTCTCCATCATCTGAGCTTGTGACTGTGGTGGGAAGGCCTCGGCTCTATGATTTTATTCCTGCTGATGTAATTATTGCACAGCTAATAGTCATGGTTCCCCAGGGGCTGAGGAAATTGCTGTAGATGGGAGAAGTGGCTTCTAGAACAGTCAGCTCTGTAACCTGACTGCTCTGCCTTTCTCACCAGCAGGCAGCAGAGTTTGGGTGAGCACATTTCTGGTGAAGGAGCAGGAGGATGTTGTATCTGGGTTCACACAGATCCTCATAGATTTAAGGCAAGAGAGCAAAAGGCAAGTTCCTTTGTCACCTAAAATAAAAAAAAAAAAACAACTCAAAACTCTTGCAACGGTCTTAAAATAGTGAAATTAAAAGCAGGACTTTATTGGAAGCTTCCAGGTGCCCCCATGGTCATGGGCACACCCAGCATCAGATTTCTACAATCTTTATAAGTTTAACAAATTAGCATATCTAACAAATATTGTTCGATTAGAACTGCAGTTGGTTAGGTAATTTCTCCCTGGGTTCTGCCCCACTGCTGTTGGTCCAGGGGCTTCTTTGCCCCATTTCTTGTTGCATCTTCTCGGATTCTGGTTGGAAAACAAAATGTCTTTTTGGAGGTTCTCTTCTTGAAGATAAGACTAAATAGTATTTCAGGAATATGTTAGAAGGTTAGCTTATTATTCTAAAACTTAATGGAAAGGAGCTATATAACCATGTATTAACAGTCTACAAATACATGAAAAATGTATACGAAAGCTAAAATCTTTAGGCATCACATTCACTGAAATTGTAATTTCAAAAACCAATCCATAGACACCGAGTCCCTTCAGACACACCATGGGCAGGAAAAGACTTAGAAACCCAATGTCTATATCTGAGAAATCTGAGTGCAGAACTTACAAGCAAGCAGGTTTATTAACAAGTTAGGTTTCCTTCTGTCTGGCAAACCTGCAGATGCCTGCTTCAATCCATCTGCATTGTAAAGAAACAACAGCATGAAAGTGGCTATTTCATCTTGTGCCGTAAGAGCCCTCTGGCAGGAGGTCCCCATCCACGCAGAGGTCCTCACGCACAGCAAGCAGCAGTGTCACTGCCTTGGATCACCTGCAGGCACAGAGCTGCAGGTCCCACTGCCTGTGCCACCACGCACCCAGTCAGGCCATAACCCAATCTCCGAGGCTGGAATGAAACCAACCATGATTTCAGAAACTTGGATGGGAGAGTCCTGTTGCAGAATTGTGCCTGCCACAGTCAGAAGGAAGGAAGACTTATATTACCCAAATCTAAAGAATCGTCCTCTCCTTCCTGCCTTGAGAGCTGTTTCTTTGCTATGAATGCTGACTCAGCTGAACACCAAATAGCTGTGCTTTGCTTTCCAGTGAAAAAGACTCTTAACAGCACAGACACACTGTAATGTCTTCCCCAGAAAATCTGTTTGTTTCTTAACAAAAGTGTCACTTTCTTACTCTGGTATTTCAGAATTTTTCTGACGCATAACAAATAAAATTTCTTGCAGTCATAGCTGAGTTAGGCTGAGCATGGCCTGAGTCAGACTCTGAGAACCTTCTCTGACCAGATACTTCTATACCTATTTTGGAGATGCCACCACAAAAGCTTAAAGATGCACCTTATTTCCTTAAGTCTGGGAAGAGAAGTTATCCTGGAGTTAGGCACTTCCACTGAAATGGAAACATGGGACCTGAGTGAACAATCCAGGATTTAAAAAAAAATAATATTCCATACTAAAATATCCATATTACACCAATAAATGAATGAAAACAAACTTTAATCAAAGTGTAAATTCTTTTTCTCAATTGTTCAGAAAATGTTTTCTTTCCATTTGAGTCCTATGCTGTGATATATTTCATTGCTTTTTTTTATTAAAAATGCATTTATTGAAAGTATTTCTCTAAGTCTCGGGAGACTTGGCAATAATTTTTATTGGATTGATCAGTTCCACTTGCCTACAATTGCTCTCTTTGAATTGACTGTTGCAACGCATCTTTTTTTATATAAACCGTTCTATTGATTCTGACATAAATAATGTATGGAGTGCTTCAAATCATAAAAAACCATCAGTTTGAGGGATTCTTACCAGAATCTACTACATACCAGACAACAACAAGCAGAAAACCAAAATGCAACAGTAAGGATCTGTGAAACCATCAGCTTTTAGAAACTTTTCCCTCCTGCTTTTGGCAGCTGCCATTTGTCTGTCAATTACATCCTTAATTTGCACACGTTGCACATGTTTTAGCATTCGTGAAACATGAATGGGAAAAAAAATCTAACGTGTCTAATGAGAGAAAAAGAAAGAAGGAAATGGGGGAGGGAAATTATATTCAGCTGTTCTATTTTTGTTTTGAACTATTATTTTAGGAGCGGTTTTTCTTACCTTATAGGTGTGGCTGCCTTTCTGCTGAAGTTAGGGCACAGATTCATATTCCCAAGAAATCTGTCCTACCACAAACATACCTGTTGCTCTTGGGATACCTTGGCCAAACTGCAGCTCATTTGGAAATTGTGTGTCTCAGTTGTGGTGTGGTTCGCTTCTAAATCTACACTTCCTGCTCCTTCATTCCTGAGTCATCACCAGCAATGGATTTAAGGTTGGTCTCTATTTCTCTTTCTCCTGGGACACCCCTTTTATGTATGACCACCATCCTCACGTTTACATTCTAATGGCTGTCTGTGGTTTAGGGTTACTTTTGGTTCTCCAAACCCGTGCAGTTAAAAACACACTCTAATTTCCTTAGCTGCCAGTCAGGGCTCTCTAACAGGAGCTCAGGAGCAAGGCTGAGCTGGGATTTGCAGAAACAAGGGTGAATTGATGCAATGGGATCCAGTTTGTAATAGAAGTTAGTGAAATGGAGGTGTAAGGATGAAAGCATTGTCCAAGGGAGGATGCATCCAGTCCATCCATGTCATAAGAGATACAATTGCTATGTGTCTAGGTTTTGTTGATCTTGTCTTGTTTTCTGACTGGAAATATCACTCCTTCTGGACTGCTGGACATGGAGAAATTCAGGCCAAATGGACATGTATTTTTCAGATTCTGTCTGGACAGAGTTTCCGGGCAGAGAAAGAAGGCACAGCTGGTAAATCTGAATCCTAGGCAGATGTTCTAGGGTGAAGCCATGCCCAAGCACAGTGAATCCAAGACACTGAAGATGGATAAAGGCCCATGAACATGCATGTATCCTGCATGGATACATGCATTTCTGCTCAAGACATCTCTGGCAGAGTTGTGGAAATCCTAGGAAGAGAAGTTGTTCTGATTGTGGGCACTAAAAAAGGGTGAAATAAAGATGAGAGAGCATTCACTGTGCTGCTCTCCAGCTAAATTATGTCTTTTGTCATGTATTGGCCTTGATTTCCTGCCTTGATTTTACACTGAAACCTGGGGCACACTGCTCAGATGTCCTTGCCCTACCATGGTGGTGGTCTCCTGTCTGCTGTTGGTCAGCAGCAGCTGTGGAGCACAACTTGGATGTGTCAACAACTGTTACATGAGTGCGTTTCTTGCACAAAATGGAAGAAAGTCTAACGCACCAGGACATGGTAGTGTTTTGATTTTATTTTATTTTTTGAAGTAATGTAAATCAACAGGGGGTGTCTGTATTTCCTTAGACTGCAGAGGAATGGCTGGCATTTGTTTTTTGCCAAGGGGCTGGGATTTTTTTTTTAGAAATTAAGAAAAAGGAAAAAAATAAAACAAATGTTCTCACCCATCTGTCAGCAGTCCATTAGCACACAAGTCCTTGGCAGTAGGGAGAAGAAGAGCTTTTACCATGCTCTGAGGTGGATGGTGGGGCAGAAGCAATGCTGGTTGGCTTGTGGCAGCGGCAATATGTCATGTCATGTTGGAGCTACTCCTTCAGCAACAGCCACTTTGATGCCTCTCTTTGCTCCCTGCCTTCTACTGACTGAAATTTCTTTTTGCATACAGTGCAGCTCTGTGGAGCAGGTGAGATTCCACATCTCCTGACAATATCTGGTTATCTCCCAAAGACAAAGCTACTTTCCAAGAAAACCTCACCATGTGATCTTGAAATGCTTTGCAGAACTTGCCTCACTGATACTTTGCTTGTCTCACCAGAGAGCTGTTATTATATTCTTGTTTCCTCACACTCTGAGCAGACTGAGGAGAAGCCAGAAAGCAGTGGGGTTGCCCTCTCCAAGCAGCCCTGGCCAGCTTGCCTCCCTAACATGTTTTAATAACACTTTAGATGCCCCTATCCACACTGTGGAAAAATTCTGTGAAAAATGGAAAAGTATGATCAGCTTAAATTATGGTCTACAGTGACAGGATGGGGAAAACGAAGCTGTTTTTTCTATTTACATTGTGCCCCGTGGAGACAGCGAAGCTTTACCGGGGCTTGGTTGAATAATGAGCCACTAAACAGAGAGCTGCATATCACTTAACAAACAGCTCCTCACAGAATTCGTGTTAATTATGCCATTCCTTCTGATTAGATTCAGCTGATTTCTCACTCACTCTCACATGGCTCCGTGCAAGGCTCTGTGGTGCCTTGTGAGAACAGCAATGACACATCCATGCTGATACAGTCATTGGATATCCTGAGAACTTGCGCTTCCCGGCATGGTCATTTGCTTGCAAACTGATACCGCTGCCATGCAGGGAAGGTTTGTGCTCCTGGAGAAGTTGTGGCCAATCTGCAGTGCAGATCATCATGCAGGAATGGGCAGAGGGTGAGATCTGCTTCCCAAAGATGTGCACAATCCCCCAGTGCTGGGGTATGGTTGTGAAACTTTATTCTCATTACTGATTTGATAATGCGAACGTTGGCAATTAGAGCTTTCTCAGTTTTTTATTTTTCACTCCTTGTCTGCAACTGGGCAGGTGACAGATTCCATGTGGCTGAATGGCCATAATCCTGAAGGAAAAAGCAAGGAGGGAAGAAGAATACATTTTTGTGGGAACTCGGGCATGGTGACAAGGGAGCCCATGCTGATTCAGGCAACAGAATATAAAGAGAGTTTTAATCATTTAATCAAGAAAATGAAATTAAATGTTCAAATGCAGAGTGTTAGATTGGTACCTCCTTCACCTGTTTGCCCAGTAGTTTTGTGTTTTGCATGGCTTATGTTTATATTTTCCCTCTAAGTGGTAATGAAATGGCCAGACCTGAAGAAAAGGGAAAGGAAGGGAAGGGAAAGGAAGGGAAGGGAAAGGAAAGGAAGGGAAGGGAAGGGAAGGGAAAGGAAGGGAAAGGAAGGGAAGGGAAGGGAAGGGAACCCACTGCTTCAAGCTCACTGTGGAGGTGCTGGCAGTCCTGCTGTCTCTGTCTGGGAAGCAGCACGGATGCGTCATTGCTGTCCTGTGGGTGAAAACCTAATAGCTTGAATTTGATGCCTTGCCCAGGTGGGGCTAAGCTGTTAAAGCTGTTGGACTTGCACCACTGCGAGCTCCAGGCCCACTGAAGCACAGTGAGTTGCAAAATAAAGACAATTCCAAAGTTTTTGTTTCCTCTAACAATGGTTTCAGTGGTTATCTCTTCTGAACCTTTCCTGGTGGGCTCCCACCCTGTTGCAGAGGAACAGAGGAGCAAAGCTCAGCTGTGAGCTCCAGGAGGAGAACTGTGTTCTGCCAGAGTTCTTTAACTCCCCTGCTCTCCCAGGAAGTGCTGGTGCTTCATTTAGAGATCTTCCAGGCTTGGGGCTGAGTACCACATTGTATTTTCTGTATTTCTGCTTTCAAATAAATTAGCTTGACATAGCTGAGAAAAGAAAATAGTGGTAGCATTTTGCTGTGGTAGCTTTTAATAGCAGTTCTTTTATCCTAGCAAGCAAGTACTGATTTCATGCTCTGCCTGTGTACCAACATTTGTGTCTGAAACACTTCAGCTACAGTACCAGAAATGGTGTTTCTGTGTTAACCAAGGCCCACAAGTGCAGTTGTGAACCTCTGCTTTACGACACTGCTAAAAATACAAACGTTTGTGGTGCATTCGTACTTTGTTTATAATCTCATCACTTCTTTCATGGCTTCCATTGCAATCTGTGGGATATATCATTCTGTCTCTTACAGTGTAGAAATAGTGTATAAAAATCAGATTGAGCCCTTTATTTATAGTTGTCAAGAACCAGATGACAGAAAACATCTTCTGCCTGGAGAATGATTACTGCTGGTGTTTCCTGGGTACCCTCTTCATCAAACAGTGGGAATGTTTCTTGTCTTTAGCATCACATCTGCAATGCTAGAGCCAAGAAAATGTCAATAACTCTGTTCTTATGAATCTCTGCTTTCAAGGATTAATAATTTCACACTTTCTCACACGCAGGCAAAAGCATCGGAAACTGAAATTTGGCACAAATATTTGTAATCCAAGAGCAAAGCTTAATTCTGCAAAACGATCTCTGCAGTTTTGAGTCTGAGAGAATTCTCAAGGTGCCTGCATTTTATTTTTTTTCTTTGAGTCAGTTGTTTGGAAATGATACAATCTCACTTGCTATCTGGCAAGAACTCATTTGTATGCCTGAAGCTCTCGGTAGGGAAAAAATTGCGGTTAACATTGTCATGCTTTCTTGCTTTTCTAATGGAGTTTTCTCTAGATGCCAAGGAAAGGGAGATGGTGAAGTCCAATTGGTACAGCGGAATGCCTCCCTCCCTTCTAAATTTATCCATTAAATATTCCAGCCTCCCCTCATTGTTTAAAACCCTTTTATATGTAGCTGAGTAATATGTGTAAAGAATATTATGTAGGAAATTGTAATTGCATGAAGAAACCAAAACCCCAAGTATCTCCCCAAGCACTGGAATAAAGGAAGTCTAGTTTACTGTGGGTTTTGTTTGAGTTTGATCAACTTCAGTTTTACTAAGATATGAACTGTAACTGAAGTTTTCTCTTAGAGCTAGTCATTTATAGTCTCTCCATTTATAGTCTCTCTTATTCTTTCTCTCCTTCTTGACCTTTCCTTTCTTCTGTGTAAATTTTAATTAGCTTTTTCTCTCTCTGTTTTAATGAATTTGGCTGAAATTTGTATCCTTGACAACTTTTCCCCTCTTCCTGTTAGATTTTTTTTTTTTCTTTTAAATAGGCGAACAGGTTCAAAAAGTATTGCCAGGTCTCATAGTTGCACCTAATCAAAATACACGTACACTGGAAACAGACAAACCTCATTAGCTTAGAAAAGCAGGTTTAAAAAAGCCCTCTGGCTCTCTCAGCTTTTGTGTGACATTATCTCAGTTGTCCAAGAATGACTAATAATCTAGGAACCTGCAATAATAGTGTGAATTTCTCATCAGTCATTGCCTGATGATCTTTGGGCACTTTTGCAAAATGCAAATAAACCAAAGTGCCAAAAATAAGGCAACATGCCCAGTTTGATTTTATTATGCAACTGGCAAGTTGCTAAATTACAGAAGTGTTGGTGAAGAAAACTTGAACAGATGTTTTTTTCTGGTGATGCACAATTTCATGTCAAAACCCAGGACTTGGTAGCATTCAGAACACCCACGCTGTTGTTGCTGATGACAAGGGAATACAGTCCAGTTTAGTTTCTTCCAGAGACCTGACATCCCTCCTTTGCATTTCTGGACTTCATGCTTAAATAATTCACTCATTCTGAAACCAAGCGCTTGCTTCCTCCCTCAGTCACCAATCCAAAGCATGAACAAACTTCCTGAAGTTATCACTTCATATTTCAGCTTGTAAAACATGGCATTTCAGGCCTTTTGCACAAGCGGCCTTGGCTGCTGCTCCTGCTGTGGGGCCAGGGCATGACGGGTGCCCGGAATCCAAAATTCAAGTGGAGGAAGTGTCAGGCATTTGATCCTCCCATCCTTGCACGTAGTGCTGCAATGATCATCAGTCGAGTGGAATATTAAACATTCCAGGCGAGACAGCTTGAGTGGGAAGGCTGTGGTTTCATGAGGAGTTCATGAGAATGAAGATTCTCTTGTTAAAATGATGCAACTGGGTCAGAAACAACCAAAGTTAGTTCGTGATCAATGTGTTAAGGGCAGCCTACTCCAACTCTGACAGAGAAGTTACCTTTCTCCACTTGAGGGAAAGGGCTGATTAAGCTCTTAAGTAATCTGTGCATAGAACGTATCTCCTCTTATTCTTTGAAATGATGCCAGCTTGGAATTAGAAATATTTCTAAGACCATCAGTTGGATTTGGATTGACCTTTGGACTTCACAACATGATGCACGAGCACGTCATACAAGGAATCTGGGCCAGCCAAGCCCAAAGGTCCCCCTTGTCCCACACCAAACAACAAATGCACAAGCCTGCAATGAGAAGCTGAATAGGTGGAGAAGAATATCAACCTCCATGGCATTTGCCTGATACAGACCTGCATGCCATGCCAGGTCAGTTCTTCAACAATACAGAGAAACCAGAAAGTCACATCAAAGGTGATCTCCAGATAACCTCCGGGGAAAAAGCCTGGAACAAAAACACTGATTGAACAAAGTTCCTGACTGCTTTGGCTTCAGTCAGAGTATCCACATACTTAAACAAGCTGGAGTCTCCTGCTAAGTAGTGACCTCAAAAGGGAAGACAAGATAGGATATTTGAGTGCTGGGTAGGGTTCAAAACCTACAGTAGGCGCCCTATATGGCCTTTTACCTTCCCAGAGAGTACTTCAAGGGCTATTCTGGTGTTAACTGAAACCCCTCATATGCCTCATACTTTTATTCTGTTGTTAACAGGAACTCTTCATATGCCTAATATTTTTGGTAATGACAAATCCCCTGTTATTACCAGGTCAGGGGAATTTGCCCTGTAAAAATAGCTTTTGCTTCAAGCCTGACAAGACACCTTTAGTGTAATCAAGACAAGTAACTCTAGACCTGGAGAACTGGGAGAAAGTGTAAAAGTCAAGGCAATTGTTTAATGGCTGATAAGGAATTTCTGTGTACATCAATGACAGATAACAGTGCTCATTTTCTCCAGGACTTTTGCAGCACGCTGCATCCTCTGTTCTTTCTGCAGAAATCACCCCAACACCTGTGTGAGACATTCTGCTTGTACATTTTTCCCTGCATGAATTATAATGGTATAAAACTAATGGAACAGAGAGGAGCATCGGGACATCTGTCATCAATGTCCATACCAATATGACAAGCACTAAAAAGCACCAGTTCCTCAGCAGTGCAGAGAATGAGGGCTGGGTGGATTGTATTTCTGGAACTATTATTACAGAAAGACTTGTAAGAGGGATACACGCTGTGGATGAAATGCGTATGGAATCACAGAGGCTAATGATAGAAAAAGGGCATTTGTGTCAACTGCTGTATTTCCCTGCTGCTGTAGGATTGTTCCCAATGAGATACAGTGTATTTTTAGTGCTTTGTCCAGTCTGGTTTCATATGTAAATAATAAAGATTGCCATCCATAAAAGATCCTGAAATAGTTTTGTTCTAGTTCTGTCTTTCCTCTTCCTTCCCTCTTCCTCTCCATAATTTCTTATTCAGGCTAAATGAGAACAGGAAAGACAGCCACACTTTTTTTTTTCCTCTTTCTGTTCTCTGTTCTGTCTACTGTTTGACCCTCTTCAGAGACAGGATTTATCTGACCTGATTTTTAAAAAATTGCATTTGGACAGATGAGTTTTATATGCTCCTCTATCATGGGGCTCTTTGAAATGCAGCGGCTCAGCTTGACAGGAAACAACCTACTTGCAAAAAACCCTGGAAAACAAGTAATAAGCAAGCAGTGATTTCTGCTCAGATAGGAACTGAACCGAAGCCTTTGCTTTTGCTTTCTTGTGTTACGTGTCTCACATCATCTTACGAGTTGTTGAGGGTTTACTCGCTGCCCACCTGTCCATTATGCACAGCATTCCAGCACAGTGAGCTGAGGCGTGGTTTAGCTTGAGATCAAATATAGACCATGCTACAAAAGAACAAGCAATGTGACAAGAAAATAAAATAATCTTTTTGTTATAGAAAGAGAGCTACCCTTTTGTATTTGGGGGTGCTATTTCCCTTTTTTGGCTTTGCAGCCTTAGACAGTTGCGTCTCAAGTAGACATAAACTGGTATGGCACAGCTTTCAGCACATGAAGGTTTTGGCTTGCAACTGATCTGTGTCAGGAGAGAAGCTTGTCCTCAGTGGTTTGTCACTGCACGTGCCAGCAAGTCAAGTGGAGAGGCTGAGGGAGCTACAGCTGAGGAACTGCTGTCTTCATGAGTGAATGGCCCTCAGCAAATCTTGTCTTTGATCCATATGCAGTCACATCTCTGCTCTGAATCTGGTGAGCATTAATACCTTTGAATCAGTGAAACAGTCGACAAATTAATGGCCTCTTTGTTCCTCATGGGAGAAACCCATCTAAATGGTAGCCTGAATGGGAACACAGAGAACAAAAAGACGTAGGGACTGAATTAATACCAGCTGAGTGTGCATGCCCTGTCTGCAGGAAAAGAAATAGAGAGAGATGGAAAATGAGGACACACCAGAAAATTACTTGTCATCTGCTGTTCAGATAAAGCTGTGGCGAGAGAGAGAGACCAGGGGAAAAAAGAAGTTCTGTTATAGATTGTGTTGCCTGAAAAGAGTCTTGAAATAGAAACTGCGTCCTATTGTCCATCCATGCTGAGTTCAGGGAAATAGGGCTCCTGACATCCTTTTTCAATAACCAGCTTTGCACAAAGCACCCAGCTCCAGCACTGGCTTCTTTTTGCAACAGAAACAACTCTCAAGGTATCCAATATTGGCTAGCTGCTGTGGTTGCTTTGAGGGAAGAAAAAAATGAAAGGTGCTTTTTCTCAGAAGGAAAAGAGAGGCAAAGCTGGATGTACTTACCTAATCCACGTTATCCCTCAGTGACAGGCTGCCATGTCCCATGACTTTGGGAAGCCCTCCCAGAAGCTGCTGAGAGTGAAAGAAACTTTAGCCCTTACTTACTTGAACTTATTCCTGATTTACTTCAGAGCGAGAAGAAACAATATCCAAGAGGTTCTGAATTTACAGCTGTCCTACTCCATATGTAGTTCCTCATGTTTGTGACATTGATTTCTGCATCTACAGTGAAACAGTCACTTTACACATTTATTTCTAATAGAAAACTCACTGGTAGTCATGTTCAGGCAATCAGAAAAATCCCATCTGTGTCTTAGCAACAGAAAGCATTGCTAAATTGAAAATAGGCAGCAACAACCTCACACTACTGCCCTTCCACTGTCACAAGAGAAGTGAATGATATTAAAATCAGTTCAGATTTGTGAAATGGCATGAATTTTTTCATGTGATAACTACTGACCCAACTTTTAGGATAGCTTGATTTTTATTTTTCATCAGCTTCTATCTTGCCATGCTACCTCACAACCTTCCTGCTCAACTTGCTGTTGTGTGTTGGGCTTCCTGAGTGTGGTCTTTGGGTTTTACGAGTGCCTTTCCCAAGAAATGTGTCTTTTGCTGCCTTCTTCCCATTGCAATTACAGGACGCATCTTACAGACTGAGTCCTTCAGTCTTTAAAAAAGTACTGTCTGTAACAAGTTGCCTTTTTTTCTTTTTAAATTCATTTTTAACCATTCACTTCACAGCCCTCATGTCCCATTTTGTCTTCTATCACACAACAACCAACATTTTGATTTCTTCAGTGTACTTGTGTTTCCATGGTGAAGGGAATATGATCATCTTTTCTTGTGGCTTTACAGATTTGAATGGCATAAACTACAGATAGACTTTTTAATCTTCTAAAATTTTTTTTGCCTTGAATCCTTTGTGTTCAAGTTAAATACATTTTGCAATCAAGTGATTATTAGATATCTGCACTTCAAGGCCAAGTAAGCTAGTGGTCTGACTTCCAGAAAATTTCACCCAATTACCTTTACCTGGGTTCACCATCTTGTATTTGCCTAAAGCACCTCTTCCAGAAAGGCACCTGGGCTTGAGATAAAGGATTCACCTCTTCATGTGGTAGTTTGGGAAAATTAATCATTATCTTAGAACACTGTGCCTTACTTCTCATTTGAATTTTTCCAGATTTAACCCCCAGATATTTATTCATGTTTGGTTTCTGCTTGATTAAAGTACATAAGGTAGTTATAATAAAAGAGTATTCGATCTTTCCTTTGACAGGCTAAACATATGGAGCTCTTCAAGTCTCTTGCTTGGTGCTCTTCCTGAACCAAATCAGGGAAATGAATTATGCTGCACTCAGTGTCCTACAGGGCAAACAATGGGAGCATGTTTGGCACAGAAACATTGTGTTTCAGTGGGGCTTGGCAGAGGAGGAAAAAGAGAAGGGAGGGGAGGTTAGGCAGGGCAGGAGACAGACATTTCCAGGTGGGCTGCAGAGAAATTCATCTGAATGAACCCAGGTGTCTGCATGTGCCGCAGCTCTGCAGTTTCTTACCTGCTGATCTGGAAAAGGGGCGAGGGGCACTGCCTGCCTAAAGCATACCTGGTCTTTAGCTGTCTGCATCAGCCTGGCTTGGATCCTAACAAGTCCTGAAAGTCACCTGGCAGGGACAGGATCCAGATTTCTCCGCAAACACGACCAAGTGATCAGACACAAACATTTAGTCTTCATCATAATCTGCTTTAGCTAAAATATAGAGACTGTGCTAGGGAGAAAAATAAAACAGGTTTATTTCATTCTTTTGAAAGGAATGTTTTGGCAGTCATGTATCATAGAATGATTTGGGTTGTAGATGATAAAAATCATCCAGTTCCAATCCCCTGCCATGGGCAGGGACACGTTCCACTAGACCAGGTTTCTCAAAGCCCTGTCCAACCTGGCCTGGAACACTTCCAAGGACAGGACACCCACAACTTCTCTGGAAAAAAACCCCTATAGCATAAAACATATTTGGAAGAGTATCAAACCTCTATCTGTATCCTCATACCAAAACAGCTTCATTTAAAAAAATATTAAGTTGAAAACACTATCTCATTTCTATATATGTTCTATATCTGCTTGGCTGTTTTTAAGTAGGAGCAGGTTTTTTTAAATACATATTTGAGTTTTATATGCTTAAACAGGTAAAATTAATATTTGTTTTTAGCTTTTAAAAATTCTATAGAAAACACAAAATTAAGGACAAGATTCATGCACGGCATATATACAGTTCCCAAAGATGAATATAAAATGTTGCTCCAAGGAAAGTATATTAGGGTGATTTGGCCCAAGTTACAAGTTTAAGATTACAATATTAAATTTCTAAGTACCACATTGCCATGTCTGAAATAGCTGGTGTGGGGTTAATTCTGTGTCCTTGTAGAATTTTAATGCAAAACCAAAAATGAGCTTGGTGAGCCTAGGCAAATACCTTGAAGCTTATGAGATTTTTCCAAGCTGGGCCAACTTGTTTTTTCTGGGTTGTATTTTACGTCAGCTGCACCACATGAAATGTATAAATGCATGGAAAACTATAAATATTGCCAAGACTGATGTGATAATCTATTCTTCCTGACTGTTGCGAACACTTCCTATGTCTTGCATTTTGTTAAAGTGGATATATTTATTGTAAGCCCGCTGATTCGGCGCTTCAGAGGTAAAAAGCTCTTTACTCCCATCCATAGGTAAAAAGGGAAAGAACAAGCACAGCACTGCTTTTTAACTAAGTATAAGCACGAAAATGCTTCAGAGAGGAGAGGTCTCCTGCTATCCTGTAGTGGTATCCAGGGGAGGACATGCAGCTCCCATTTCCAGAGAGCTGCTCTCCAGGGTTTCTCCTGCTGCACAGCACAGAGGCGATCAGTGTGTGCTCACCCACAGCAGGTGAACCATTATGGCTTGCCACGTCCAAGAACAGCACCTTGCACCCTTCTTCCTCCTCCTCTACTCATGCCAGACCCTGCCCCACTGTGGCAGGACATATCCTCCCCCTCCCGACCACAGATAGCTGGTGCAGGTATGGAAGAGATAACCCAGGGGCTGAAAGGCCCAGCAAGGGCTCATCTCTGGCACCAAAAGGGCTCAAGCACCAGCTAAGAATCAACATCTTAGTCTGGAGAGCAGATGTGGAAAGAGATAACAGAGATATTCTTGACTGAGAGACACTGTTTTACAAACTATAAAAGACACACGAGTTCACAGGGGCAGAAACCTTCTACACACCCATCCTGAGAGTGTGGGGGTCTTCTCCTCGGAATTTGGACACAGATTCCATGGTTACTTTCCTGGGAATTGAGGTAAAGTATGTGTGCCCCACCAACAGCTGGATGGTAAGATACATTGGATCCTAAGTTATATTATTTCTTCGCCAGCTGTAAAATTAATGGTACCTTTAGCCCTGCGCTGTATATACATACTAGCAGTCTTTTCTTGTCTTTATTCTTGTGTAGTGTATAGTTTGTTTTAAGTCTTATGTCTGTTAGTTTTGTGTCTATTAAGTAAATAATTCATTCTATAATGGACCAATCAGCCATTATTAAAGAACTTGCGAACCAGAGTGAGTTTTGGGGTGTTGGCCACCTCAATAAAGCTACTGCCTGCTGCCAGAGGCCTGGGCAAAAGGCAGGGACTTACCTAAACCCCCACATCTATTCATAACACCCACTCCTGCCTGCATGGTCCTGATCCTTTGTTTCTTCTCTTCAGCCTCTGCCATGGGTTAACGGAGCTCCTTTGGTCAGGAAACAGCTACACTTCTCTTTCTTTTTAACAAGTTATTTTTCTGCCTGGCCAGGGAACTGCACAATGAGTCCAACAAGCCCTGGAGCTGATGCATTGATGCCTTGTTATGAGTCTGGGCTCCTGGCTCCCCTTTCCTAGGGAGCAGCCATCCCTCACTGCCCCTCAACACCGCAGTCCAAAAATTCACGGAGTAACAGGGCAATGCCTGCTGGGCCTGCAGTCTGATGTAGGATGTGGCAATAGTTGCTTGAGGAATTTAGAAAAGCACTGGTACTTTCTCCTGAGGATGCTACCCCACTGAAGTCTCTCTATATTGGGTATCAAGAAATGCATCTCAGCAGGCTTTGCCCTGGGGACTCCTATGACAGCACAGTACCTGAGGTGCCAAAGGACCTGGCTGCCAAATGAGGAAAAAATTCCAGACAGATCCCAGACTGTTAGCTCCAAGGAGAAAAGTGTCCTTTGCTCCCCTTGCTGGTGAATGAAGGAAAAGCCCAAATGCAGAGACCTCACACAGGCTGGGAGCACTTGGGAAACATCACAGCTCCCAAAGGATGGCAGTGGGGCACAGAAAGCTCCTGGGATGGAAGTTTTTTTCTAAGCACTGGTAAGCCCATGCAAGCTTCCTACACACTGGAAGAACTGGCCTGTGGGAAGGTGGACACAAGAGGCAAAGGACCTGCTGTGCTGTAATGTGTGGAAGATGGGAAGATGCACGTGGATGATGTGTAGAAGCTGCATTCACCTGTTGGGCATCCACACATGGAAAGTGTGAGATTAAGTAAACTCAGACTGCTGCTAAAGGTGTCCCTGGTATTCACTCGTACAGAGAGTGGCTATGCTTTCACAAGCTGATGCTTCTTTCCCTTTTCTCCCCTCTTAAAAGCTTTTTTCCTTGCTTGTGAGAGGGGAAGAGTTGCTTATTCAAGACACAGTAGAAGGAGCATCTGCCAGCAAGGCTCAGCCTGTAGAGATTGGATGGATTCTTCTTAGGAAGAACCCTCATGTTTTACATGGTCAGGTGTTGCCTCCCACAATTTGCTGCACAGTTGTGTCCTCCTACACATGTGGGGCCTTACAGCTGCTCTTCACCTTTATGAATTTAATTTGAATTACCATGCGCCAAGTTCAACAAGAGTTTAATGGATTCTTTATTGCTGAGGATTTTTGATACCAGATCAGACAGATGTCTGTTGGGTGTGGAGAGTCAGGCCCTCAGGAAAATAATAGACCAGTGATTCCTGAGGAATCATCCAGTCTTTGTTCCTGCTTTTCTTTGTTGACTTCTAAAGAGATTAAAATCTGGAGGAAAACTATCGTAATAGATAAACTCTGCCCAATAAATGTTTGATACAGTGCTTTGCAAACCTTGCACAGCTTTTCAAGACTGCTAGATACTCTACTACTGCTATCTGGGAAAATTTAGGTTTTCTTCATTATTTCAGTATTACCTCATTACTTTATTATTACTTCACAGTACCTCATGTATTACATTGGAATACAACTTTGGAATAAAACATTGGAATGCATGTATACCAAAGATCAGAAATCAGACTGTTGGCACTGACTCAGACAGTTTTCGGTACCAATTTAGTCTTAGAATGAAAGTTTATTATTTCATGCTTTGGTCTTTTTATTGCCCCAGAAGGAACGGTGATCAGTCACCCTCCTAGTTCATTAAGAAACACTCAAAATCCCTTCCACTGAATATTCATTTTTTTCCCTCTTACTAATGTGACGCTTTAAAAACTGCTGAAATCTATAAGGCAGAAAAAAACATAATGTCAAATTTTAAGCCATTCATACCAACCTTGTTAGAAATGTTTTATGTATCCAAAGGCATGTGTAAGTTGCAGTCTTCGGATGGGTGTTCATTAGTGGTTTCAAAGGCCCCACTTTCTTTGGCCTGGACTTGCAAAGATACAGTCTGGGCAGAATAATCACATTATTGCGACTAAACAGGACACCTTGAGTCCGTTGTAAATCTTCCTGTTGAAGTCAGTGGATAGCATAAGGGCTTTGCTCACCTTTGCAAGCAGGATGAAAGATGAGTGCCTTCCACATGGGACAATTCAAGAAGTCCTCTTTGAAACACCCATTGTTGGGTATGACAAGACCAGGTGGTAAATTCATCCCCACCAACATGACTCTTAAAGGGAAATGTGCAATTCTCCTTTGGATAAGACGTACATGAATTCACTGAATTCAACAGCTCAAACACCTTCTCCCAGTGCTCGCTCTGCTCGCTTCCAGTTGGCTCCTTCCGTACGGCTTTGCAGCAAGCCAGATATTTCATTTACAACACAGAGGTGTATGCCTGAACATATTTGCAGGCCAGGAGGGGATTTTGGCTGGAGAGATTTCTTTTTTTTTTTTGGAACAAGGAATTAGAAAATTCCTGCCTGGAGCTGGCAGCGGTGGCTTGGTATGGTTTAAGGTGCCAATTCAGCTGTGCTCAGCCTCTGACGGGTGCGGGCAAGTGCTTTGCTGAGAGGGTTTCTGGGTCACCTCTGAGGTGTGCCCTGCTTGTAAAGAGACTGTGTATCTCCCAAGAAGATTTGGGGATGCATGCAAGCTGCTAAATGTATGAAACAAAGCATCTGATTGAAGTGGATGTGCCACAATGTGAAAGGACTGTGTTTTTCAGAAATAATTTTTTTCTCTCTCCTGGATATTCCTGGTTGGTCTCCCGCCCCCCCCCTTTTCCTTAAACTGTATAGGAAATGAGAGAAGAGTGTGATGTCTTTTTTACTGATGTTAAGTTCGGCTTGAGGATGAAAAGCTGGCCCAGGTTTCAGCTTTCACAGCAGGTTTGAGAAGTCTGTATCTCATGCTATTAAAAGTGACTGAATCTTGGAGGTTTATCTCAATTTCACATAAATTTGAATAACCCAGAAATTTAAATCAAATTGCAACAAAAATTTAAAGAGGTTTTTGATTCATGGGTAGTAGTTCTGTTTACAGAGTCACTTCCAAGCAGATTCCAGCTCAAGTTATTCAACTCTCATTTTTAAGTATTTTTTAAGAGATTCTCCTTGCTTGTTTCCTGGTTAATAATTGCCTTTCCAGTGGAGAGAAGACCCAGCTGAGGATACTGTGAACCCACAAGTAGAGCCATAGTGTTTGAGGGCATTCGGACCTAGACTTCTGTCCTGGCTCATATGCAGAACAGAGATCTGGGTTCCAGTCTCAAGCAATCCAGAAGTCCTGAGTGCCCATATTTATGGTTTGGATTTGTGCTGAAGTTCAGTTTTACAGGAACAGTAAATGAACTAAAGCATGGTAGGGAAGCGTTACCAAAATCAACTTTCAGGAGGCCACTATTAACTTCTTCCGTGAACAGAGCCAAAAAAAATGATGTAAAAGTACCATCACTTTTCCCCTCCTTTTATCCATCACATTCCTATATTATTCTCTTATAATCTCTCTAAACTTATAGATGAGTCAAAAAATAATATTTGGTAAGCATAGTCATATTCTTTTCATCAATATTTTATTTTGAAACATGGTAAAGAGCTGTGTTGCACAATGAAAATCGTCTCTCTCAAAACATCATTTTCTAATGGGCTTTTTTATGTCCCATAAAATCTGCTAATTTTTACTTGTCCTCTCTTGTCAATGAAACAAACTATTATTTCTTTCTGCAGAGCCACACTGCAAACAAGAATGTCTGGAATATCAAGAGTAACGATGTACAAAGTCCCTTCTGGCCCCAGCTTCTATTGAAAAATAATTGGATGAATTGGTGATGCTTACATTTCATCTGGCCTGCCACTCTGAGTAATTCCATGGTGCCTTCTTGGCCAAAGTTCAGCCATTTAAGCACTTGGTGAAAATCTGTTTGGATGGAGTCGGGGTAGGAACGTGACAGATAACAGCAGAGTAAGAGCGAAAGCTCTTCGGAATCGTGTTGCGTATGTTGTCACAGCATCTAACCCTGTGCAAGCGGCATCCTGGTCGTGACTTCAAGTTTCTGCCACAGTGCGAATGACAAACGACGGGGATGTTAACCATAAAAGTCAAGCTGGCCTGGATACAAGCTGCAGTGTGATGGGCAAGGGAATTCAGATGGTGGAATAGGCCCTTGTGCGGTATAAATTATAGTGGTACCATGTGATGCCAGCGGAGTTATGATTTACCCAAAGAACTGCCTCTTTGCCTTGCCAAGAAATCATTATACGGGCTGTCACCTCTCATAATGGATTAATGAACCAGGACAAAATAGATGCCAGCTTGCCAATGCTCTTTTAGGGGTCATAATTTGCTACAAAATTTTAATAGGAAACAATTCATAGAAAAATGATTTTTTTTTCCTTCCAAATCTCTCAGACAGTAATTCTAAAACATGAGTGTGTTTGGTTTTGTCTTTTAGTTCATTCGTTTCCAGTGACTTTTTCTTCTGTTCCTTTTCCTGCCTTATTGTTGATGGGTTTTGGAAGGTTTTGTCAGATTTTCCCAGACTTGTAGATCATCAGATAAGAAAGAGATTTGGGAGAGGACAGGTGCTCCATAGAGATGGTCACAGTGAGGTGACACGAGGGAGTGGGGCTGATGGATGCTGTGAGTTGGGGACTGCTGGGATCCCTGGTGGGGTCACTATTCCAAACCCCTTTGCACAGCCAGCTCTTGGGCTGATATCTCCTGGTCTGGGCAGTCCAGGCTGCAGCCTGGGAGGGAGGGAAGGAGGAAGGGAGGGAGGGAATCATAAACAGCAGCAGTTCCCCAGGCCTCCTCACTGCACGATGAAGTGACAGGGTGAATTTTGAAGGAGGAGGTAACTTCTTCCTCTTGCTCTTTGGAAGTGTCTTGGGGTGATTGTCCAAACCAGCACAGGAAGATAAAGATGAATAACCATGTGTGAAGTAGAACCAGCTCCTTATTTCTCTTGAGCAGGCACTTATTTCCAAATTGCATTTGAACAAATCTTTTTTGGTTTTTTTAGTAGCTCGAATTTTGTTTATTTTTTAACAAATCCTCCTGCAATGAAGTATCCCATGATGACAGCACATCAGCCAGCAAGTGCACCCCTGAAGGGATGTGAGGCACGAAACTTTGCCTGTTCATGCCTGAGGTGTGCATGCAAGGCTGACAGACAGAGCCTGGTATGTGCTTTCTCAGGGCAGCCTGAAAAGGCGGGGGCTTGACTTCACCCTGGCAGTGGGGTAACTGCAGAGAGGGAAGCGGGAGGGCTGGAAAGGATAAGTCTTGTCTGGAGTGGAGCCTTCTCAGACAGCCCCATGACTTCATATGAACTTGTCACAAGCCGAGTCATTATTTTGGACAGAACACAGCCCAGGCAAAGTTGTGGTCTGAGCTCCAGACACTACTGCAACACACGCAAATGGGTATATGAACTTTTCTCTCTACCAAATAAATGAACACATCAACCCAACATGCACACACACAAACTGTAAACGCCAATGATTCAGCCTGGGTAATGCAGGAATTAACTAGAAGGATCTCCAGTTGTTTTATGGTGCTCCTCATCATGCACATGAATTCAAATGATTTTCCTGTTCTGGTAACTTCTAACATAGAGGAGAACCTGCACTCCATGTGACTTCAAATGCAGTTAGAATCATAAAATATCAGGTTGGACAGGACCTTAAGGATCTCTGGTCTAACGTCTCTGGATAAAAGCACAGTCTAGACAAGATAGCCCAGCAGCCTCTCCAGCTGCATCTTAAAGTGTCCAATTCACCACTTCCCCGGGAAGATAATTCCAATGGCTGATTGCTCACATTGTAAAAATGCTTCTCTTGTTTGTAATCAAAACATCTCCAGGAGTAACTTGTACCCATTACCCCTTGTCTCTTCCATGTGGAAAACGGAGTTCTCATCTTCTTTATAGCCACCCCTTAAATACTGGAACAAAATAATTAATGGGTGCTGCCTTTCAGTAATATACTGCATTCTGACTGACTGAGATTCTGTCCTTTCTTCACAAAGCATCTCTTATTTCCTTCACTTTGTGGTAAAAACGCTTCCTGGAAAAGGCTCTTTCCCTGCAAGTCATTTATGGACGCCTTCCAAATAATAATCTGGGAAGCATCTTGGGATTTCCTCAAATTACATGATTAGATGGATTTCTACAAGGGTCTAAGGGATTGGGGATGATCTTTTCCTCAGGAAGAGACAAGACTTTTATCAAAACAGAGTAACTGCAAGGGCTGACCTATTTGGTGCTGAGGAGCTCCCAGAGGAGGAGACAATCCCACTGTTAGAAGACAGAGTGTAGAAGGATGTGTAAAGGTAGCAGCCAGGTGGTTTATGCTCTTGTTTATTCTATATGGGAGCTGTAAAGAAATGGGATAGTGTGTCTTGGCATGGAATGAATAAGGAAGCTGAAAATGTGATTTTGGGGGGGGGAAAGAGCTCGCAACAATGAGGTTGTAAAAACAACTCCCATAAAATATGTCTTGGTCAAGTTCAGTTCTGCTTTTTGTGAAATTAGAGAGAGCTGATCTTACAAAAACAAGTGCTTGTTGAGGTTGGTGTTGTATGGAATTGGCGTGTGCTGTTTTTCTAGCAGACTCTCTTCACTGTCATCAGAGTGCAATTTCTCTAGAGTCGCTGTGGGATGCAACAGATTTCTTGGAAAAGAAGGCTGTGTTGACACCCACAGGCTAGTAATGTTTTCACAAGAAGGAACATGACTTTACATTTGACTCTCTTGAAAAGAGATTAGCAACACTATGATTTATAAGAATTGCCAGGATTTGAGGTTGCTTTTTCTCCCCTCTCTCCGAATCTAAGCTCCAGCAGGTAGGTGTTAAGTGAGTGAAGCATTTCTGGCAAGATTTATGTGCCCATACAGTAGAATGGGAGTGAAATCTGACAGTCTAAAGGAGGGGGAGCAACTGACAAATAGAGGGGGTGGAAAAGGCAGATTGGCTTGGATTTTTTCTTTCCTTTTCCTTTGCAGTCGAAACCCTTTGAGACTCTTAGGTTGAAAATTTCCTTTGCACAGACATTTCCCTCCCTTGTCCTTTTGTTCTAGCAGTAAATATGGGTCCACAGCATGTACATGGAAAGCAGGCACAGCTAACTCTCCCTGAAATAATGTCTTTCCTAGAAACAGATGACAAGCATTTTCCGTAGAAATGAGATATCTTCAGTGATGAAGTTCTCTTAGCAGAAAGAAGCTCCTTCTCACCATGGAGCCTCGCAGTTAAGTAAACAGTACTAAAAGATAGTGTTTCCTCATACAGGAGGGTGTTCCAGCCTAAATAGCAACAAAAGCCTTTGCTTTTTTTTTCAGAGAGATGTACACCATCCTGTTTGGTTGTGTGGATCAAATGGGTGCTGAAGAGCACATGATTGCTTTTACAGGTCCATGGTGGTCAGCGGTTCCAGGACTTCTTGGCTGTTGGGTGGGGAGCAATCTAGAGGTGTAAGATAGTTGATATAGTTTGTATAACGCCCAGAAGCTCAACACTTGATGAATAACAGATTACAAAAACCAAAATGAGTGGGAATAGTTCCATTAGCCCCATGATTCCTACTGAGCAATATTATGGGAATACAAAATAGGGATATAGTTCAGATGATAATGGCGTTCTTCTGGCTGCAAAAAGGAACATTTTCAAAGACTAAACTACTGAATATATATTTAAATATCAGAATTTAATGTTAAGTTTATTTCTGAAACTGCATCTGAAAGACATATCCTGAGCCATGGGTGAAAATAGATGGAAAAAAAAGCTACACTTGCTAATTGAGTCTTGTTTTTATAGCCCATGGAAAGACATAGACACATGGGTAATGGACAATCTACTATCTGAACAAAATCCAAATGTGCAGTTGTGCCTATGTTCTAACAAATTTGGAGTGTCCATCAGCCACAGAAACCCATTGCCCCATTCATCAGAAATTCAATAAATATAAAGGACTTTGGAGGAAACACTTTGGCTCATGTGGTCTATTTTCTGATGGAGGTACATCACGAAGAAATTTGCCACCGGTCCTAAAAAACCTACTGCTACAGCCTGCGTGTTTGTGAGGTGACTGGAGTGACCTCCTGCTTGGGACTACTGCTGAGAAAAACAGTGACTGCAACTCATTGGGAATGTTCTGTAGTTCTCCTGTTCTGTGACAACCTTAAAGGTTTGTAAAACATTCTGCTCCTCAGTGGGAACAACTTGAGATTTTTTGAAGCTTCACTGGAAAAAGAGAAAGACTAAAAAAAATTTGTGGTTTTCCTGAACTGCCAGTTACCTAAGAATTGAGCACTGGTTTGAAATGGAGAAGATATCAGGACCAAGTTCTGATAACAATGACTGGTCACTTAATAAAACATCATCAATGGGAGACCATGAACTTGCTCCATCCTAAGAGATGACTGCTGTTATGGCACTGTGGAGGATAGTGGGGCTGGGTTCAGATCCCTCTGTAGCCAAAAAGCTCAGTTTTGCTATGTTAGTGACCTAACCACTGGTGTCTTGGCTAAGCTGAGCTGTTCTCCTTCTTTGGATGCAAACACTTTTTCTGATGAAAGCCTAAGCAAAACTGGTTTGTTTCTAAAAAAGATTTATGTTCTAACAAATCAACATCTTCCAATAAAAAGAAGTGTGTATCACTGGAAAATTCCCATTTAGCACTACTGATGAGTAAAAAGTTTTGCTTTACAGATGGAGTTAATAATAGTTTATAAGCTAAAGTGAAAAGGATTTTGGGTGAGCTTCCTAAAGAGGAAGTGAGTCACTGTCTCGGCAGGAAAGTGTTCCAGATAGGCAGGGCTGGACAAGTTACAAAACACCCCCCAACCGCGTGGAGTCACAGGGAGTGGACGAGGGATTATTGCATCCCAGATTGCAGAAAGCCAGTAATTAGCAGGGGGCCTTGAATACCCCCCAACCCGTGTGTCCTTAGGTATGGTCTTCTCCCATCTCCCAGGCTCAGAGCAACTACACTGAGTCATCCCAGGGAAGGCGTAATAGCTAAGGAAGAAGCAGGTGTTGCAGATGGGTGGGTGATTCAGTGGATGGTGTTATTCCTACTGAGTCAATGCTAAAGCAGTTTGTAAGCAGGAAGTTGGGGACACTGTGTGGCTACAAGATCTGCTTTCTAAATCCAGTGACATTCAAGGAGTCTGCGGTTCCCTCAGTATGCTTTCCTCAGGGTGAGTTGCTTTTAGTTGTTCTTGGGCACAGCATTTTCAAAAGCAAAAACCAGAGAGGCATTTTTAAGGTGTCTGTCAGTGGGATTTACAATCTTGAGAGTCCAGGTCAGCTTTGATCATGGGTATTTCTACATTAGGAAGGCATTTTTGGAAAACAGAGTCCTATATTCTTGTGACTGACTTTGCAACCCTCCCACTGGTTCCTGGAGTGTCTGGGTTGAACTTTTACATAGAATTCATTTTAATGAGAGCGCTGTATATTTTGTATTCAGCACAGCACCAGGAATGGTGCTGGCACTCCTCAGGTGTACTCAGTGACCATGAAAAGCAAGTTCTCCATGGCTGTCACGTCCTTTGAGGTGCCAATATTGCCTTAGAGAAGAAAGGTGGAGCTGCTACATCTCCTATGACTTGCTTAACTCATTGAAAATTTTAGAGAAAATGTCCTGTAATGTTCCAAAGTTCTCTAGTAATTTCACTTTTCAGAGAAGAGATGATATTTCACTTTCTCCGTGTGTGTACACAAGTCAAAATTGTACACATTGTACAGCACAGAGGAGGAGATTTAGACCTTCGAAGTCACTGCTGTTTCCTCTGTTCTTTTTGCATCTGAGTGTCTCTTTTCTCTTGCTGGAAGCATTACAGGTTTGGAAGGTGGGTTATTTTTCCTTCCACTCTTCAGTAATTCAGCACTCAGTCCTTCCGTTTCCTTTTATTCCATGGATTTTCCACTCCGTGCTTTAAAATCTGATTGCATCTTTCCCTCCAATAAACAAGAGGGAAAATGAAAATATAATTACTGAATCCCATAAGAACATCCACAAGCTCTGGTCCATATGGTGCCTGGGAGGATGGCAGATACTTCCGTGCATCTCTGCAATGTGATGAAATGGTCCTAAGAGCTGGGTTGGCAAAGTGGCCTTCCAATTTCTTGTGCAGAGGGCAATTTCTGGGGAGACCACACTTTCTGGGGACACAAACTAACTTAGCCAACCATTCCCTCTGAGGCTGAGGAAAATGAAATGGGCAACTTTCTTTAACACGAGCTTGACATTTGTACTCACTGTTTTCCACCTATTTTATCAAGCATTGCTCTTGGGTTTTATTGGCTGAGCTTTTCATCCATTTCTCTTCTGCCATCTCTTCTTCCTTCACTGAGGTCTGGGTACCCATAGCAGCTCAGGGGAGTAAGATTTAAAGAGCAGATTTCAGCTGGGCTTCATTTCTGGAGTGCAGTAATGACATGCACTTACTGTTGTTTGCTTATTATTGTTTTTTCTAAGTAGCTATTTTTGTTCTTAAAGGATTTAATTTTGTTTTCACTAAGAGAAAAATCATTCAAATTGTTATGTAGGGAAAACTCACATCACAAGATAACAGGGTAAATCTTGATGTTATGTTTCTTTTAAAAATTATATAGTTTTTAAAAACCATAGCGTTTCTAAAGCTGAAATGCCATAAAATCCACTGTTTAAGCACTGGCCTGAATGCATTTGCTTCACTACCTTTATGCTTTTTCCTTGCATAGGTAATTTGTTCAACATTATGGAGAAAGTCTGTGTCAAAGTCTGAAACAAAACCAGTTCCTCCTGAATGCTTTGGTCACAGCACCATCCACCTCCTGCACAAACAGCAGCCACATCCCAGTCCAGCCCAGTGCCCATAAAAATGATAGTGATGAGAGCAGCTAAAGCAGAGGAACTATCAGGGTCCAGAACCTTCCCACTACCTTTTGCTTCATCGTTTTCATCACAGCCTTTCTTTCCTAAATAAGGATATACAACATTTGTATTTCTAGAGAAGAACTGAGGCAAAATCCACAACATTGAATAGGAATTAAGTTCAGTTATATCTTCCCCATCTCTTTATGACATACAAGTCAAACCTTGGATGGGATGCCGTCTCCTTCGCTCCTTGCCCTCTTTCTAAACAAATCCAGAGTTGAATGACTTGGCTTGAATTCATATCAGTTATTATTCAGAGAATAAAATGAAGAGTAACAGCATGTATCAATTAATCTTTCCTCATCCACATCCCAGCACTGTTTTTCTACAGTGAAAGCAATGAATACAGTCTCTGCTTTCATAAGGCTTCTCTGTGGTAAAAGTGTTCCACAATTACTTCCTACTGAGTTTAGCCCCAGTTTCTTTACTGAACACCTTTACTAGCCAGGTACAACGAGCAGAGATGTCACTGAAAATTAGACAGGAAAGTAAACTCTAATGAAGTGATAAATCATTACTTTTAATGCCTGTAGAAATCTCATTATCCTCCCTGTTTCCCTTAAAATGTCAATAATTTTATACATCTTTTTGTTATAGGTCAGGAATTAAAAGATTGAGGAAAAAGAAAAAAGAGAGAAAACTGCTATTATTTTGTACTACATATTAGTCTGCTAGACTTGACCACCTGTTTTCTGATGTCCTAGCTTTCTAGCCCTTTGAACCACTGAAAACACTGCTGGAAAGTTGGAAGAAAGAAAATAAGGCACTGATTGAAAGAATACACAAGAACCAGGGTGATCATTACTATATTTTTTACTTTAAGCCATAGCGAGACAAACAGTAAACAAAAGCCCTATGAGCACTCTGAGTCTGCAGCAAAAAAAAGATAGATATTGTTCCCAGAGCAGGGAGCAGCTTTAGGTCTTGGATCAGAAATGTCCAGCACAGTGGGGCTCTGACCCTGACTCTGCATCTCTTTAATGCTGTGACAATGTAGATATAAAAACCTGTCTCCTACACAGGTAACTGCATCAGGGCTGGTGAGAAAGAAATGTCCTCAAAGGCAGGTTCTCTCCCTTGTTCCCATCCCCAGAGAGAATCAGCGACCCGCAACTTTTACCTGGATTCCTTGTGGACGTTCAAAGAAATTATTCCCTTTTCCCAGGCCCTAAAAAGCAGCTCCTTGTGGGCAGCACAGGGAAGTTGTCCTACAGATTTCCAGAGAAGATGGCCTTGGGAGAGCCTCAGGAATAGACACCCCTATTTTGGATATCTGGACTAAGCCAGACTCCAAGACCTCTTCTGCAGTGCTGTGTCTACTTTGGCATCCTCTTCAAAATGAATGTGACCAACCAGAGAGAGTTCAAAAAGCCTTGGATATGTGGAAAAATTTGCTTCACAAAGGCAGAGTTGAAGCTCCTTGTGTTTAACTTACTGATGAAGTCAGCAGATGGCTTGCTCATAGTTTATTAGAAGGTATTTGATAGTGAAAGGTGATGTAAGCAAGGCTGGACCTTTTTCTTTCTTTTTTTTTTTTTTTTTTGAGGAACAGATTTTACTTTAGACAGAAGTTACTTGGCTCAGGAAAGTTCATTCACATAAGAGGGAACAATGATTCCCTTAGGGGTATTAAGGGATTGAGCGGGTGAAAAACTGCAGATGATCGTGATGGCAACTCCTGGCCTTGAAGCTTGACTGTTCCATAAAACTTCTGGGTGGAGGGATCATAACAGAACGCACCACGGGATTTGAGAGATGTGTATAAAATCCTACCTCAGCATTCTCTCCCTGTGTCTGGAACAAGCACCGTGCTGTCCCACGCATTCAGATCTGGCTTAAGAACGTTAAAGTGGTCATAAAGCTAAATGACAAAGTAACGGAGCGCAGGAGGGGTGGCTGGTGGCGTGTAAAGGGTATTTGAGATCCTTACAAGCGATTGTGAGCAGGAGATAAACAACTCACTTCTTAATCACAGTGTGCCACGTTCAGAGGAAAGGCAAATGTCATTGCAGAATAACAAGTCATCTGACGGCGCAAAATAACCTGCTTGTAGGGCTTTCAAAGGTTAGTTCAAAGCTTGCAGTCAGAATGTTATCAGGATCTCAAGTTTCAATATTTATGTTAAGCCATGATGTTAAAAAAACCTCAAAACATTTTTAAGGTGGAGTTTGAGCAGGTTTTTGAAGATAATTCTGGGATGTAGTCATCTATGTAGTCACCTGAGGAGAGGGAATGGTGATTTAAGAGGTCTTCTCTCATTCCATAACTCTAAAACATAATAATTAAATAAAGACGATTGTTATGCAAGGGGGCAGCAAGCTGATAGAAAGATGTGCCAAAACCCAAGCTTTTACAAGAATTGAATCTAATCTGTGTTCCTATGTTTTCTCCATGTCTGTGCAAACTGGAGTTAACTTGTACACCGAGGAGCACTGATTTCACAGTGCTCCCCAGCTGGAAGGAGCTCAGAAGGTTGGACCCATGAATGAGGCAGTGCCACCACCCCACTGAGCTTGCTGGCTGCCCCCTGAACATTGAGGACCTCAAGTCCTGTGTCCAGCTCTGGGCCCCCCACTTCAAGGAGGACATTTTGGTGCTGAAGCGAGTCCAGAGAAGGGCAGTGAGGCTGGTGAAGGGTCTGGAGAACAAGTCCTAAGGGAGCTGGTGGTGTTCAGCCTGGAGAAAAGGAGGCTCAGGAGAGACCTTGTCACTCTCTACAGCTCCCTGAAAGGAGCTTGTGGCCAGGTGGGGGTTGGTCTCTTCTCCCAGGTTACAAGTGTCAGGACAAGAGGACATAGTCTAGAGCTGTGCCAGGAGAGGTTTNGAGGAATTTTTGAAAGGGTAATTAGACATCGGAATGGGCTGCCCAGAGAGGTGGTGGAGTCACCATTCCTGGAGGTGTTTAAGGAAAGGCTGGACGTGGTCTGGGTGACACAGTGATGTTCGGTCATGAGTTGGACTTGATGATCTCAGAGGTCTTTTCCAACTTAATTGATTCTGTGATCACTTTGATCCTTATCACTCCCCAGAGATCATTGTAATGTGCTGCCACAGAAATATCACAGAATATTTTGGGCTTTAAGGGGCAATGTTTCAGAGGCATTGTCTGCAGTCATGCCCAGTAATCCCACTGCCAGGCCTTTAGCCAATCCACAGATGAAACCCCATGCATTAAGATACAGCATTGTAAGTGAAGTCTCAGAATATTGCACTATTTTCCAGTTACCAGAGTTATTAAATTTCTGCTCTGTAGGAGTTCTGAAAGTCTTTTTGTTTTAAATGTGAACAATTTCAAGTGGCAAAATTCCCTTTGCTTTTCAGCCAGCTCAATAAGGCAACAGCACTGGCTCAGAGAAAGGGGAAGACAGGTCACCTTGAGAAGTGAGACTGACTTTATGCTACTTCTCTCACTTACTGGTACTTTCTTCCTTAGACCTGAGGATTTTTGCAGATGAGGGAGAGACAGGTCTTTCCTGCAATGTCCTAGTTCCCCAGTTTTGTACCTGTAAGTCCATGAGCTGCCCAGTGGCTGCATGCAGTTTTTCCCTTATCCCAGTAAAAGAGACAACATTTAGGATCATGCCAGTTTGTTTCCAGGAGGATGCTGTTTTGACACTGATACTTAGAGACAAATATTTATTTGGGGCAACTCTGTTTATTTATCCTGCTTTGTTTTTCTTCCTGGACCAGTGGGAACAATCAACAAGTTCATTTCCTTGTTGGGAAATGATGGCTGGACTTGTCAGTAAGCTCTCTAACCAAAAGAAATTTTGGGTTCTGGTTTCTGTGCAGGGCGACACTTTTTCTTTTTGCTGTATGTTTGCTTTCTTCTTGTTTTCACTCTTTGGCTGATTTTTAATAGACTCCAATGTCTTGATCTGCAACTTACCTCCAAGGAAATCCATGGGATGCATATCATGATGTGGTCAGTGGCTTGGGGATGGTCACCTATCATCAAAGGAAGAAACTAGTTTCATTATTGAATGTAGGATACTTAGCCCAGCATCAGCCTTTACAAAGCCTGTGATTTATAGCAGTTGTACAGTATAATAGCCTCTCTTGGCTGATAATGTTTGCATACTGCCCAACCTTGCCTAATTTCTATGTATATTTCAAAGATTATTGGTTAAAATGGTCAAAGGTACCATTACCATAAAACATCAGATGCTTTATGCTAGAAAGTTGTGATCTTCTTCAGTTTAGACAGAGGTTCACATCTGCACAGGCAGAGGAAATAGGTATCTTTTATTTTAATTAAAGCCTGTACAATTCAAGAACTTAAGAGAAAGAAGTCCAGCAAAATAAAGGTTATTGTGTAAATAGAGCTGAGAGGAGAAAAAAAACCAAACAAAACCATCTTGAAAGAAATGTGACGTTTACATGGTACATTTAGGAAAAGTCCTTTCATGTTTCCAGGTCATTTTAATTGTAAGAGGGCACCTGCTTGTTAAACCGTATGGCTTGAAGATTCTTGGGAGGTATAAAGATCACAGATTATGGCTTTGGCTACTGTTCAGCATATGACATCAAGGAGAGGAGGAATTTAACAAGTGCGAGAGGGCTGTAAAAGCTGTCACCAAGCAGCGGTTGTGCCGGGAGAACCAGTAGGCCTTGTGCAGCTTTGGCACTTGGTTTGCTACACGTGTAGTCCCTGCAGAGGCCCCTTGATGAAATCAGAAGTGGCAGTGCTTGGCCTCCTCGAGCCCATCAGCACAGGGACAGTGGGAACAGCCTCTGGAACAAGTGGTGTGAGTGCCTGTGGGTGAGCGGCGTGGTAGAAACACTCAAAGGGTCTTTGATTTAAGGGCTGCAGCACCTCGGTTCTTTAGGGAGTGCATCTGGCTGGAGACAGAGAGGGAAAAGCAGCAAAAGAAGAGACGAGAAAGTGCAAACCAGAATTTTTGAAAAACACTTGTTTCACCCCGCCTTTGTTAAAAATTAAAACAAATACCCGCCAGCTGAAAAATTATATTGAATAATTGCACTTCAGATACTGTGCCAACAAAACACACATGGGCCGTGGTGATAAAACATTTTCTCCCAGTGGAACAAATCACTTATCAGGCTATGATACAAAGTAAGGAAACATTTCAGTACAAGTGAACTTTAGCTTCACAATAGCTGCAATAAGGGAATGCTGACTTTCAGCTGCCTTATTTGGAGGAGAACTATCCAGACCTACCCACAGCCTTTACTTATCTGCTATTGTGTAATATTTAATGTCATATTTGCTTATACGTGCCCCATAATTATTTTCCACTAGAGACATGTACAGCTACTATTTTGCTGCCTCACATGTTTCCCCTTAAATTTTCTTCTCCCTCTTTCCTCAGCCACTTTGTCTCCCACTTTCTTTCCATACCATGGCCATTTCCTCTCTTACATTCATTTTTATATTATGTCTTCCCTTTCTTTTGTCTCCTTTTCCTTTCCCATCTTTCATATTCTGAGTGTGACACAAAGACCCTAGACTGTCATTTTCACTTTTCCCTATTTCCTCCTCCATAAGGTTTTCATCAAACTTGAGAGAGAAAAATTTTGAGAAGTTTTTCATTTATCCTGAGCTCTCTAGTCTTCTCTATGTCCTTTCTCCATGTGAGGAAACTAGTAGGTCATCCAGGAGAGGTTATTGGAGCCACATCTGCACTGTGCTTTGGGTTGCCAGGAACTGGAACAAGACATGGGGTTGCGATGTGGAGTAGTGGTCAAAAATAGCACCTAAATTTTTCACTATGCTGATATGAAAAGGAAGCCGAGATTCCCCTAAGAATGACAATTAAGCTGATTTGAAAAGCCTTGTGAAAAAGGAGATTGCAAAGGTGGTGTAACAGAAAGGTCTCGCTGTGAGGTCGAGGCGTTTGTTCGCAATGCGCTATTCCAAGGGCTGCTTCTGACTATTGCTGATGACACTTTATTTTTTCTTCATCACAGACAGTCTTAAAATATGGGTATTTAAGTCTCATGAAAGTGAAAAAAAGAAAGAAAAGGAAAGCAAAAACAGCCCTCCCAGCTCAGTAGGTGATACCACACTGGTATTATTTAGAGTTTTCCTCATTTTTAATCTGGGTTTTTTGTTTGTTTGTTTTTATAAATACTGGAGAAATGAAGGGACTCTCCAAATTCCACCTGAGGAGAGACAATTTTTATGTTTAGTACATAATTTCCATATTATTCTTCATATTTGGAAGACATCCACAACTTCACAGGAGGTAAAGCAATCCCAAAAGCACCACTCTGCACTTGTATTAAGGAGACTGGGGGACACTATATATATTTTAGCAGTTGGATGTGTACAAAGCAACTAATTTTGCAGGAAAACGCTGCATCAGCTCTGCTTAAATATAATGCCTATTTTCTGTGAACATTTCGTGACTAGAGAGAACTTGTAGATGCAGAAAGTCTGTTGACACTGCTTAGCCTAAGCCAAGACTGTTGCATTTTTCTGCTTTCCTCTCCTTAGCAAAGCAAAGGTTGTAATGTACCAGGCTGCTCCTTGTTGGAAGCAGCAAGTAGCGCCACGTATGACCTTTTGTTGCTTTGACATGCTACCTTATAAGCTGTTAGCTTTAAGAAATGCAAGGCAGAAAAATTTAATCTCCTGGAACATGATGTAAAGCCATTTAATTATTTTCAAGACATTCTTTGAGAATGACTGGGCTTGCTGCTTGAGGTGGGGTGTGTGCGTGTGACTAAAGGTTTGCACTTCACCAAAAAAGGCCTCCCGGGTGTCCCGGGGTTGTTAAATCAGGCTGTTTCCTGGGCTGGCCTGTAAACTCTGGGCATTTGGAGATCATGGATGCTTTCCAACCAGGCTGCCAATTTTCAGACAAGCCCGGGTAATTCTCAGGCTCACCCACTCCTGCCCACGAGCTGCAGTTTCTATGCCCCTGACAGCACAGTGCTTTTCTTTGGCTATGCTCCCACCAAGCACCCACAGCATGACTCCAGCCCTGCCACTGCAAAAGACGCAGGCTCCTGAGTATTAAGGATGGGTGAGAAATGGATTTTTTTGGTCTATAGGGAAAGCAGGTCTTTCTCAGAATGAAAAAAAAAGCACTGATTTATTTTCCCAAATTTCCTATGAGGCCAAACCAAATCTCCCCCCAAACACTCTTAAAACCCCCTTTTTGAATTGCTCTCAAGGTTTCATTTTGATAAAAACTCAACGTCTCATTCTTACTTGACCTTGAAAAATATTTTTTTTCGTGTACTATAAAATGAAAGTCAAACCCTGGTAACCCATCTTTTCAAGCTGAAAAACTAAAACATTTGCTTTCAGAAAGTTCAGGCAAGACCTTTGAAGACTTTCTCTAATTTTTTTTTTTCCAAATGAGTTTTCTTTTAATTTGTCCTACTTAGAGAAAACCTTTTATTTTTAACAAATTAGCATTTTTATCTTTTTTTTTTTTTCCTGGTGAGAAAGGTGTTACCATGGAAGATTTCCATGCAGCTCTGTAGTGAGCTGGCCCATGGAGATACTGTGAATGATTTTACCAATCAGTGGTAGAGAAAAGAAACATTTGGAACATACCTTGACCTAGGGTCTCCTCAGCTTCTCCTCTCCAGTGATGTACCTGCTTGTCCTCCCTGTCTCCTCGCACAAATAAAGCCTTCCCCTAATCTGCAATATAGGCACAACTGGAGATTATAGACAAAGGGCTTCAGACACTGAAAGAAGCTGAAAAGCTACTCTAAATGAGTATATAGACCTTCATAGAGACATGGGAAGATCTAATTCTGCTTTACAGTGGCTATGAGATTCAGCGCTCTTCTCCCTTGATACTCCATTTTCGTCCTATTAGTATTGTCTCCAAGGACTGGATCCAAAGATCGTTGAAGACAGCTGAGAAAATCCCTTATAATGAATTTTTCCATAATTTTGAAAATCCTGGCATTTATATATATATATATGTATGTGTATATATGTGTGTATAAGTATTTTTTTTTTTAATTTTGAAGGAGGAAGAACTGCTAGCGTATTTATCCTCTCTTCTTTGCCAGCTGTGGTAGTATTAGGTTTTGAACTGAGCTCTAAACCTTAATTACTGTAGCAGCACTGCAAAAAAAGCAGTTCTAATTCTGGGAATACAAACATTCCATTGTCTCTCAAAAGCCTCAGCTAAAATAAAATGTTTTTTAAAAGGCACTTATCTTTTAAAGCCAACTGCTCTGCTCTTCTTATCACCACCTCCAGCCTCTAGTCCTAAGAGTAAGTTTTATCAGTTTCCTAATACAAAACCTGACCTAAAAGAACCAAAGCAGGGTTGCGGGCACAGAGATGCCTCTCCTCCTGAGGTGGGTGGAAGAATACATAGCACTGCTTTGTTAGAGAAAGGTTTTCCACCCATTCTCAGCCAAGGGAGACACATTTCAAGTTCACATTTCAGCTGACCAGACAGGGCTGTATGGCTCTCAAGGAGTTTCTGTGGCAATGGATGAAAATATTTGTATCTGGATTTGTCTTCTGCTGTTTTTGTCAACACCAGAAAAGGTCAATGTTTTTCCTTGGTCAGGGAAAGATGATGTCTAGATTTACAGCAGCATGAAAGCTGAAAGAAGAAAAGCAAGAAGTAGTTTTGGCAAGTGGTAGATCCTTCAGTGTCCAGGAACCATTAACCTATTAAAATGAAACTATTCCTTTTTCTGTCCCCAGGACGCTTCAGTCATTCCCATAAGCGTGGATCCTTCCAAGCTATTCGGAGAGAGCAGAGTGCAGAAGCAAAGCTCCCCAAAAGGTCCCTGCTCATCTCGTCAAGCAGACACTGCAGAGGGAAAGCAACAGCCTAATCAAGCCATAATGTCAAGAAAAGAAATGAACCAAACTAATTCTCTTTTCGTCTTGCTAGCCCCAGCATTTAATTTTTGACTTGTAGAGTCTAAACATAGCAACATGGCACTGAACAGAAGGCTTCCTAAATTTAAGGGAATCTGTAGTCTTGTATTTAAAGTCTAAAGGAAATATAATGACTATTCTGCATATCTTCAAAGTAAATCAACAACAAAGCATGATTCCTATCCTAGTGTTGTTGGAATGAGAAGCTAGATTCATAAAATGTTACACTATGGAAATCTAGAGTAAGAGTGCATTAAATCTGAGTCTTGCCCAGTACACCGACAGTTTTCTGTTGGATTCCCATCTCTGCAACCTCTTTTTTACACCGTTTATTTCAAATGTAGCTCCCCTACATCTTTTGACTAGGAAATGAATCCATGCAAGACCCCAGACTGCATGATTCCAGCAGCATGAGGGAGCAAACATTTAAAAACACATTTATCACTTCAAGGAAGCCATTCCAGGCTGCTTTTACAGAGAGTGATTAGAAGCAGTTTAGGAAATGTAGAACACTAAAATAAGAGGAAGATGGAGACACAACTACTGGTATGCTCTCAAATTTGTTCAATGAGATCAGGATCCTCAAGAGTATATGAGTAATTTCCACAAAGTGTAGTTTCAAATCAAAATTATTGGTTTTCCTCAACTAATGCAGTAAAAAGTTGTCCAGTGGCACATTTCAGGGTTAACAGAGCAGTGGCTGTTGCTCATGCCCACAGTTGTAAATAACTGAATACAGAAATAACTCATCAATGGTTTGAATTGGCATTGGATTTTTAAATCTGGTGGTTCTGATTTTAATTTAACATATCCTGTGGTGCAGTGTGTGAAATATGTACTTAACCCAGATTGTTGTGAGATGAAAGCACACTCGTGTTTATTTTACATTATTTGCTGTAGTTTGTTGAAAGCCAACATTCCTGGGCAGTGAATACAGCAGGGATGAATCATTTGAACTAGGTGAGGGGTTAGCAGCTGGAAGAAAATGAAAGTTAAATAACTACAGCAATAAATAAATTTCAGCCAAAATGGGTTAAAAAATGTAATGCTAGAGAAACTTGTATCTCCATTCTGAGACATGGAATTATGGTACTTATTTCTATGGGTTTTCTACCAGCACTTTTAATGCCAGCCATCATTAGAGGTAATTAATATCACACATTTCCTACCTTCAGAACAGAGGTGCTGAAGCAAAGTTAAATACAACTTGCTACCAAGAGCTGTAGAGAATGCACCAAATGACAGTATAGCACCAAGGAATCAATCCTAATGATTCATATCACCACAGGAATCTTAATCAAGGACCAGGACACCACCAGATTGAGTACTGAATGGTTAAGGAAAAGAGATTGGGCCCTGTGCTAGAGGGCTTAGCACTGCAGCAGAGGTAGAGGGGAATGACAAAGCAGGCAAAGAGAAGGGTAAGCAGAACAAAATGATGGAGCAGCAGCACCAGAAATGAGCCCAGCACAGGGGCAGTCCACAGCAGAGATTTCCTGAGAGCTCGTAACAGTGATTTTGACAGAAGACAAGAGAGTGGCTGCGTGGGTGTTTGTGGTGGGCATGTCTCACACCTGAGTGGTGGGAGTGAACGGGCAAAGGTGCCTGCCTGAAAATCTATCAAGTGGGCAAATAAGGCTTATATTAAGGGCTAGATGAGGGCAGAAATTATATCTGGTTAATGAATGATGCACTTGAGCCTTGAAAGCAGAAGGAAGGGGCTTCTCCTGAACATGGCAGGGCAGAGGAAGGGGGCTGGAGGCAGCAGCAGCAGAGCAAAAGCCACCCCTGAGGAAAAGATGCTCATAGCAGTGTTTGAGCTGGGTACAAGTTGGATGAGGCAGTGCTTTTCAAGGCCAGAAAGAAAAAGAGGTGGGAGTAGCTGAGATTCGAAATGCCAGAAGCCTGCACAGGAATTTTAGCTGAAAGGAGACAAAAGGCCACAGAGTAAAGATGGTATTGAGAAAAAAATTTTAAAAAAAATCACTGAGGATGTGAGACGTCTGAGCCAAAGATGTCTCCTAGGATGCCTGTGGGACAGGCAGCATGCTCCTGAGGCCAAGTGGTACCTCCCAGAGCTGTCAGCCAAGCAGCTCTGCTCCCACCACGCTGGGCTGCAGCTGGAGGGGAGTTGTCTTTTGGGTGGTGTTAGAGGGAGAGGCCTCACCTGGGAGAGATGGAGCAGGGAAGCAGATCTGTAAATCACAGGGGACAGGGAAAGGGAATTTGATTTTGGGCCTGTAGGTGAGGTTGCACAGAGACAACATGAAGACACAGAGAGGAGCAGAAGAGAGAAGCAAATGCAGAAGTCTCCAGAGAGTGGGGCAGTGAAGAGGAGCATCTGCTGAAGGAGACTTGGGCAAGGAGGAGAAGCCAGTGGGTCACCGGGAGAAGATGGTGGCTCCATGGATGCCTGGCCAGTGAAAGACTCAGGCGGTGTCCTCAGGGCTGTGCACTGCTCCTTGTGATTTCACATGCTGCTCTGCAGAGGTCTCTTGCTGGTCTCTGACTTTCTTCCTCTGTCTTCAGCTACTCCGCTCTCCTTGCTCAGGTGTGAGCAAACACCAAGGAGACAGAGGACAGGCTGGGACATCCTGCGTCATCTTCCGGCACTTTAAAGATCAGCATTACAGAAACCCAGAAGAAGAAGAGGTGTTGAAAGCTGTCACAGTCAGAGAATCAGTTGGGTAGGTGCACTGTGGAGTACAGAGAGCTGGGAAAGAAGGGGCAGAACAGCAAGAGGCTTTCCCTGGGCTAGCAAACACTTGAGTTGCACAGCTACAGTGTTCATCATCACCCTACTCCCCCGATTTCAGTTTTCAGAGACAGCATGGTTTTAGTCCTTCATCATCCTGTCAGTCTGGTCCAGATGGCAGAGACTCAGAGCAAAGCAGTTATTCACCAAGAGAGTGATTGGAAAAGGACAGTGTCTCTAAAAGCAGTAAAGTTGCATTCAGGGAAGACTGCACTATGGCTAAGAGCAGTAAGGGCTGGACTGATGTAAAATGAAGGTGGTCCTGTGATTTTGGTCGTTCTTATGTCTGCATGTAATGTATAGCTTCCACAACTCTGAATAATGCTAAGTTTTGTTTATCGTAGGGTCTTGTCCTTCAGAAATCGTGGGGATACTTTGTCTGGCCAGATAAGTGTTTCCTGGTTGCTCTTTCCATTAATTGTCTCAGTCTTTACTGAGGGATAGCAAGATAGGGATGCTTAAATTTCTAGAACCACTAAGGCTGGAAAAGACCTGTGAGGTCATTGAGTGTAACTGTTAATCCAGCGGTGGTGGACACCTCCATGTCCAACACTCAACCATGCCTCCATGTGCCATATCTTGACGACTTCTGAACATTTCCAGGGATGGTGATTTCACCACTTCCCTGGGCAGCCTGCTCCCATGCCTGATCACCCTTTTGGTGAAGAAATTTTTCCTAATATCAGTCTAAATAACCCTTGGTGCAATTTCTAAGACTCCTTTGGAGATGCACGCTTCAATTCAGTGCACAGGTACCTGCTTGAGTTTCGGGCTAACCTGTTTGAGGTGCAGAGGTTGTCAATGCAGGTGCTGCTGCTGAAAGCCCTTGCTTGCCTCGCTTCTCTGCCAGAAGGCCCAGGTAACTCGTGCCCTGCTTCAGGACGTGGTGGCGGATGGATGCGGCTGTGGCAGAGCGGCGCCTCTCAAGGCGGGTGTGCTGCCGGCTCCACGCGGGCGCTGCGGGCTCATCCCGCGGGGCGGGGAGCGATCAGAGCGTTCCCATTGCAAGCTGCCGGCTTCGGGGCGCGCTCCAGGAGGGGGAGCGGCGGCTGCAGCGCGGAGCCGCGGCCGCCCGGGGG
>VWPU01017615.1:0-57732 GCA_013398955.1 Callaeas wilsoni
TGATGATGATGCCGCGTTGGGTGCCGGCGGCGGCCGCAGCGCGCAGCGGTGGCGGGGCCCGCACGTCGGGGCGGCGCGGCGGTGGTCGGTGTGGCCGTGGTCGGTGTGGCGGTGATGGGCGGCACGGCGCTGTCGGGAGCGCTGTGGCTGGGGCTGCTGTGGGCCGGGAGCGGGGCTGGGGGCAGCTGCCAGGGAAAGTGCTGCCAGGGCCGGGATGCCGCCTGCGTCGGCGAGGGATGGAGGGAGGGAGGTGGCTACGGGACCTGCTACTGCGACGAAGGCTGCCGGCGAGCCGGGGACTGCTGCCACGACCACGGCCAGGCGTGCCCGGGTAGGTGCGTCCGCCCCTGGCCCTGGCGAGTGGGGCGCGGGTGGAGGGCGGCCGGCGGCACCCCGCGGCCCCGGCCCTCTCTCCGGGCACAGGGGCTGCCTGCCAGCCGGGGCTTCGCGGGATGCAGGGTTCAGAGCTGAGGCGTGCGGGCTTGGGCTCAGCGCTGCTAGAGGGGCAGATTCCTCCTCCTTAGCCCTTCCTCCCCAGCCCCGGAGCGAGGGCATGAGGCGGCACCAGGCTGGGGCAGCGCCAGGGTAGCGGCAGGCTCAGGAAGGGGGACAGAGACTTTTCTCTCACTAGAGAGAAAAGGTTTCCGGATCAGCTGTAGTACAGTGACAGTCTGAAGTTATTTTACCTCTAAAATATTATGTTATTTACTTTTCACTCAGGCAAGTCCGAAACACAAATTGATTACAGGGGGGATGTCCGATTACAAAGACAGCAGGGAGATTAATTTAGCACCGCCTGTGTCTCTCAGCTGATTCCTCACATCCTGACAAACAAATATCCATGAAATAATTGGGGAAGTCCCCACGGTGAGGTTTTGTCTAGGAGCATGAATCCGCAAGAATTTACTGTGAAGGCAAAGGCTTTAAAATAAGTGTAGGAGCGTGAGTGAGAGGGTCCTTTGCCAGCCCTCGGGGGATGGCACAGCCTCCCAGTGAGCAGTGTTGAGGAGGGGAAAGTAGCCCAGTTCTACCAAATTGAGTATCCGCTTTGTAGATATTCATAGCACCTCTTTCTGTGGAATTTCTACCCTTTGCAGTCTTCACAACTTGACCGACCTCCCTGTGCCTGGGATGCACGACACAGACCTTGCTTTGCAGGTGCAGTGCTAGTACTCGGTCAGCCTAATGTCTCTTCCCAGCTGGCTGGACGCATGCCAGCCTACAGCCAAAAAGTCATGAGCCTCTGCTGCACAGTCCTGCTAATTAGGGTGTATTTAGCAGGCTCAGTGCCATGCTGACATAGCCACATTGCTTTGGGACCCAAGTTGGCTTACATCTGCCTGGATTGGGGAGGGACAGTACAGCTCTGGGATGGTGTATACCCATGCTAAGGGATGTAAAACTGCACAGAAGAACTCAGCAGAGCAGAACTGTGACCCCAGGTCTCTAGAAGAAACACAATCAGCTCTCCCACAGCTAAATAATCTCAGAGTAAGGGAAGGGGAAAAAAATGCACCACAAAGTCTGACAGAAGGTGGCACTTCTAAAATTAGCATTTTTAAAATACATTGTTGTTTCATTCAGGAAAGTCAATAGAGGGAGAACTGGCAAGATGCTTGTCATACAGCCACAGCATATTGCATCTTTTCAGTAAATCAAATGATTTTTAATATTCAAGCATAAAAGGAGAGAGCTGATAAACATGCACAGTGTTAGCATTAAAACAGAGCTGAAATCCTTCCAAAAAAAGCTCAAAATTGTGCTTGCAAAGTTCTAATTTAAACACTTTCTTTACCGTGACTTCTGGCACCTGATGATGCCCTGCTGTTATCAAGATGGTATTTTTTGTCTCAGGCTCAGTGGTGATTGCCTCGAAAGGCATTATGTGTTTGAACAAGCACACCACGCTTGTACCCTGTGTGGGCAGTGGGTGCCCTAGATCCAGGCAGGAAGATGGAGTCTCAGTGGAGCCTCCCTGTCTCGCTGCCTTTCCTGCACCAGAGATGGAATTTGCCAGTCTTTGGTGGCCCAATTCAGGGAGCTAAACACGCAGGGAACTACTTCTGTTTTCTCTGTTGCCTGTTTCTGCCTGGTTTGACTTCCTGCACTGCCTCGCTGCCCAGTTGTGCGAGCACCAATGCAAACACAAACAGAGAGAACAGCACATTTTGCATTGATGGGTGTAGCATGGGAGGGCAGAATTTTGGCACCCTGGCAAGGTAGTCCTAGAACTCACACATCCAAAAACTAAATTTACAAGAAGTCATTCTTATAAAGGCAAATGATCATATATACTCTCCATGGCAAGCAGCCATTAAGTTGTATTCTGTATAAACAGAAATTCTAAATAGTTCCAGTGGAAGTTTGTATCAATTTACACTGTTATGGCTGAAAATTTTTAAGTCTTTTTTGGTCCTATTGGATGTTGAGGTCTCCTCATTGAGTCTTGCTAAAATCTGTCTAAGCCTTTAATGACACCAGGGGTTTTAACTGGCATAGTTCACTGTTTTGAATGTAGAGTTCAAAACTTTAATATAGAAATGTGAAGAAAGGTGATCAGTGGTTCTCATACTACAGCTTGTTTGTCAGCCTGTTCACAACTCATGATTTCAGCACCTGCAGTAATGACATTTCATCCTTTGGGGAAAGTGTAAAGTGCCTCAAGTACAAGAAATATGTTAGGAATAATACGAAAACAATGCTCCAAAATCAAAGAAACCACTGGAAGAATAAGCATCCTAAAGCTGCCAGCAGCAGGGTTAAATTCTGTCATGCCTAAAAATTGTTGTAGGTCTGGTACTTTATAAATAGATAGCTTAGCAGAAGTCCATGGACACTGAACCCAAGTTCAAGAGTTTTAAAATAAATTTCCTTATAGTTCTAACACTAAAGAATATTTTTGAAGAAAGAATATTTTTGTACATAGGGAGCATTTTAAATAGGAGCTACTGTCCAATGAGAAAGCCTGAGAAAGGAATTAACTCGCCATTTGAATCAAAGTGGTTACTCTGAGAAAATCCAGAGATCCTTATACATTACGATATATGTTGTACAGTGAACATACTACAATCCTCCATTTTTCTTTTTCCAGAGATGGGAGAAAACTAAATAGAGTTTGACTCAGAAACAAGGATCTGTGTTTCATAGTGCTGCAAATCAAAGACAAAAACAAAGTTCTGCCTGCTCAAGCTGTCTTTCTTAAGATAGCAATGTAATTTTTCTGTGCTTTTTTGAAATTCCAAGTGTCTCATTAGCTTCTACATTTTGGTAGGTACCTGAGAACAAATCCCATCATTCAGTTTCCTTTGACTTGCATCTTCCTCATCGTTTCAATGAATTATCATTTAACATTGTCGTGTTAACTAGGCTGAACAAATAGCAACACAGAGAGGGATCCATAAAGACGTAGCCATGGGTCCCTGATACTTCTTTTTGTGTTTCAAGAGATGGCACCATTCCTTTTATGTCCGCTCTGGGACCCAGTCTCTGTCATGCTGGGGAATTTGACATCTTTCCAACAAGGCACAAAATCGATCTACTGTCCCTTAATAGTTGTTGGGTACTGACTGCAAGGGCGACATTATCCCACTGCCTAAATTCCATTCTAGCAACCCAGTATTCTTGTTTTTCCACATGACTAGGGCAATTCATCCTTCTCATTCTAAATCTCGATAACCATAAAATTACCATGTATTGCTGCAGATGACCAATATTTAACTGTCAGCTTGGTTTAATTCCAGTAAGACATGAAGTCATTGCTTTATTTGTTATGCAGTTACTCAGTCCCTTTGGGAGTTTTCTTCATGGAAAATGTGATGTTAGACACAAAGTTATGTGCATATCAAGGTGCTAATATGGGATTAAAGTTCTGTGGAAATTCTTACTTATGCAGGTCATTCATACAGCCAGCTTGGAAGAGAGTCAATAGATAAGGAAACAGGCTAGATAGACACTTACTGTCCTTGGGGTACTTGGGTAGAACTAAGATGTGTGATCAGACATCAAAGTCTGTGCTTGTACCATTAAATCAAGAGGAGTCAAGGACTGTTTTCAGACCCTACAGCCAGGTGGCAAAGATTGTGAGGTCCTTACTGCATTTAGCACTTGCCCTGGCTATTCCACGGTGGAGTCTAAGACATTTTTATTATCACTGGTTTTCTTTTCTAGTTCACAGTTCTGGGAACAGTTTGAGGGCTGTACTGCAACATGCCAGCATGGTGCCTTCACAGCCACAGAGGTTGTGTCATGTACCTTGGGGTACCTGGGTGTGTCAGAGGGCAGTGCCTGGTGGTACACTGTCAGGTGTCTGCATGTGGCAAAGGGAGCTTTTTCTGCGATCTTCCAGCGCTGTTCTACAAATCGTACTCAAGAGCTGTCTGGGAAGGTGTTTATCAGTAAGCAGAGGAAAACACCAGCGAATACTAATTGTTGAGCGGAATGGACAACTGGTGGCCCAATACCCAGGACAGCCCTGTGGTTCTGTTTCAGTGGAGTTCCTTAGGGTGTGGGATGCAGCATCCTCAGCTACAATACACCTGGTGCTGTCAGGGCCCTCAAAAGTGGGCGAGTTTGGTCAGAACAGCTGGTGCACTCTGAGAACAGAGGAAGGGAATTTTAGTGGTGGTAAGGACATCTGCCAAGTAGCCTCTTTCAGAGGTTTTATCTGCTGTATGATAATTGGTAGTGGTCCAAGAAATTAGAGATGTAGTGACAGAGCAAACACTGCAATTTCTATGTTTTATGAGAAGAGCCACAAGCCCCAAGGAGGTTATCACATTCTACTCTTTCTTCCCAATGTCTTGTACTGGCAGAATCCCAGAGGGCATAAAATATTTTCCTGAAAGACTAGTTTGGTCCCATCACTTTCCTGCAACACTGATACAAGTATGTAACTAGTGGTTGAGCTGTAAAGCTTCTTGGGGATTTAAATTGTAATCCAGAAATACAGAGAAAAAAAAATTGAAAGCATGTGATATATTCCATTACAAACTAATGAGAAATAGTACACATGGGAAAGGAAAAAGCTTTTTTTAACTGGATAGTGAGAAGCATGACCCAAAACAATCCAGAACCAATTAAAGATAGCCCACCAATTAAAGATAGCCCACCCATTGATGATAATGTGTATTTTGTACCATTCTCTAACCTGGAGCACCTACCAGGTGGCTTCCAGGAGAAGAGGCTACTGGGAATGGACCACTAGTCAGATTAAATGTCCTTGTAGGCCACAAGTTGAAGATGACTTGTGTAGGGAAGTGATTGCTCATCCTCAGAGAATTCTTCCACTTGATAGATGCCCATGAGTGAAACATTTTTCTTATCTGCTCTTTCACTGCTCTGCCTGCCAAGGCTGTGCAGACTTGAAGTTTCCAGGTGGAGGAGTTGTGTTTGTTCCATGAGTGAGCATCTAGAGATCCTCCTCCTCCAGCCCCTCAGGGCTCAGCCTGCAGGACCGTTTTGAAAAGCTGTAGTATTCATTCTAACTGCTAAAGGGAAAATTGCTAGGCCATACAGTTTTCAAAACCAGGGACTTAGTGTTCCTGGAGATGAGTCTGAGGAAAGCAGTTTCATGGACATGTGAAATGGCTGTGTGTTTTTTACAGTTGCATATTGTTTTAATGGAAAAATAAAGTGAAGACTTCTGTGTTATGTAGCTTGTCACTCAGGAATAATGTATCTATCACCTGTTTTTTGTATTCTGGGAATGACACTGCAAAACCTTTTCTGCCTCTGCCCTCTTCCCTCTGCATGAGGGAAATGCAGTCTCTTGTGATTCAAAGTTTACTTTAAAAATAATGGTACTTTCCCCCAAATTTTTGATGAAGTTCAGAGGAAGTCCGTGATCCATGAGAACTGAAATTCAAATGTCCAGTGGACCGTTCCGTAGTTGGAAATGAGCAGGACCTGTGTTAAAACAGGGAAACAAAGCTGTGGCAGTGGATATATTTCAACGTTGAGGAAAAAGGAGTTAGAAATTGATCTGAAGGGAATCAAGCATGCTGCTACTTAATGTTCCAGCCTCTAAACAAAATCTAGTGTTGTAGGAACTGCCAAGAAAGGTCAGAGCAGTCTGGTGTAGATAATCCATGAGCTGGTCTCCTTTGAGGCTAACGCTTTATGCTTCAGAAGGGGGTACAGAAGAACCCCACAGCTGTAGTGAAAGGTTTTGATGAGGGGCTGTTTCTTTGTGGACAAGGGATGGAATAGGGAGCCAACCATTGTGGGCAGGTTTGAATTTTCAATTTGCGTATGCAAACCCTTGCAACAGCGTTTAAACCCATATAAATAAAATCAGAAAAGGAAAAGTAAAAAAACCAAACAAAAACCCCCTGAATATCATCTTATTATCTCAAGCTTTTGAGAGCAGTTAGGATAAAACAGAAGTCTTGACGACTAATGACGTTTTAATACTGCTTTGCAGCTATTCCCTGTGTTGTGGGGGAGTGGAGTCATTGGAGTGGCTGTGCAGAGCAATGTCATCCCGGGCTGCGGATACGTAGGCGCTATGTACAACAGGAACCTAAAAACGGTGGGGAGCCGTGTCCAGCTCTGGAGGAGAAGGCTGGCTGCCTGGAATACCTGACTTCCCAGGGGGAGGACTGCGGCCATGAACATGGTATTCTCTCTTTCATCTCTCTGCTGTACATTGTGTCCATCACAGCCATCATAAATTTTACTGATGTCAATGAACAGAAAAAAAAAACCCAGCAGCATCTATCTGCAGTTAGTTGGTTAAAATTATAATTTAAAACTTTACTTTCTACTGTCACATTGCTTTTTATTCAATAATTTGTTTTCCTACCCTGGGTTTTCTTAATTTCTGTTAAGCAAACAACTATGCTGCATTCCTTCAGCTGGATGTAAGTATCAAATTATCTCTGTGCAAAGTTAGAACACAAATTCAGTATAAAACAGGAAACAGTACTCCTTGTGGGATTCCAGCACATCCTATTTCCTCAAAGACTAGATGGCATGCATTTTTAGATATTTTTCTTCTGAATAAAGAGAGAGCTCAGCTACAAGGAATGAGGTTGAGGTCCAATGTTGCCAACATTTTATCACTTTTTCAATAAAGTGAGCCAGCATCGCCATCCACAAACTCCTGATTCATTAACCAACTGTTACAGTAATTGAAATATGACTCAGCTGTGCCTTGCTGTTTTACCATAACTGTTGTCTTCCTCAGTCCCTGCTTTCATAACTACCTCTGAATACGGTAAAGAAAGAAAAGGACGGGCAGCATCTTCTCTCTGGCCTTCAGACAAAGAAGCAGCAGGGTAATCTATTTATCGTATGCATGTGGGTCATCTTGTTCAGTAGAAAACAGCTGGCTACAGAGAAAAATGTAATTAAATTTGCAGTAATTAAACAATGAGCTATAGCTTGTACTGGTTTTCTCTCCTGAAGTTTATTTGCATGTTCTAGATGTCGTTTTTTATTACTTGCTAATTGTCCTGAATTAGACATTGGGATCATGGCAAATCTGATCATAGCTGCTTTTGAAGGCAACAGTAAACAATGCTAAAGCAAAGCTGAATGTATCCTAAGTATGAGAAATTAGATGTAGGTCTCTGAACAAAGTGGGCTGAATGGGATTAGTCTCAAGAGACCTCTTTTTTTTAAACTATTTGACACAAGCAGTAAAAAATTTTGTTTAGTTACCAGTAGAGATGGTAATGAAGTTTAAATTAGGCTGTTACTGGGTCTGTAATGCTCATAATGCTTTGTCCTGTGCTGTTTTCCCTAGAACAATAAAACTCATTGATATTCTTAGTCTCTTTTCCATTTTCTTTCAGCAGCATAGAAGAAAAAAATATGGGTTACCGAGATATTTTTCAAAATAATTTAAGAATACAGAACACTACCAGAAAGTGAGATTCTACATAAAGCACTGGACTGGGGCATAGAATGCCAAGTAGTTTACATAATGTTTTTAAGAAGCCACTGATTAGGTGAGGGTCAGAAAGAGATTTTTTTAGCAATGATGATGTCTAATTTGCACTTCACAAACACCACCCTTACGATATGTAAGTCCACCCAAAATGCCTACTTAGCTGATGCTTTATCTCTCATAATTTGATACTTTTCCTTCTGAGCAGATACTGTGTGGAGTTCAGGACGGAATCTCTTTCACCCCACTGTGCCTTGGAGACACGTCCGTACGCCCGCTGGATGCAGTACCTGCGCGAGGGACACACCGTGTGCGTCGCCTGCCAGCCCCCGGCCATGAGCACGGGCACGCAGCGCTGCTCCGGAGACGGCCATAATGCTCACAGGTAAACAGAGCCGTTTGCAGCTGCCTCTTCTGCAGCAAGAATTGTCAAGATCTCTTTAAAAGCTACATTTATTATAACTAAAAAATGGAACAGCTCGTATCGTTTGTAGAGCTCAGAAGGTTTTACCCTTTCAGTTCTCACAGAAATTGCTTTTAAAACCTAGATAAAATTGGGAAGTAATTTCGGTGTAAGAGTTCAATGCTTTGCATGCTTTATTCACTGTTGTGAAGAAGTGATGGAATTTGTGTAGTGGAAGAGGACTTTTTACAGCTGTGGGCACTTTTACTTAAAAAGGGCATTTCCTGCCATAGTCCAAATCTGATTGCAGATTTAACAGTGGTGGATTGGTACTCCCCTCAAGCTTATATACCTGGTTTTTAGATAAGTAATTGCAAAAGTACATCCAGCTACTCAACCCACTGTCCTGGATACTACACTTAGGAATATAATGTCTGCTCCAGAAAGCATTTTAAGAGCTAGATGAGTTTAATAAAGTCTTACATGATTAAAGAAATCCAATCTTCTGACATTTTATACAACACAATCCAGTAACACAAAATACACAGCTTTTAGTCTTCTAATTTCTCATTTATTGTCTCATTTCAGAGATAAAATCTTACACTGGGAAGCAATTGGCAACTCTCAGTGTCAAGGAACCTGGAAGAAGATCCGACAACTGGAACGCTGTTCCTGTCCCCTGGTGCATAGTTTTATTTTTACATAAAAGTTTAAAAGACCTTTAAAATGGCAACAAACAGAATAAGAAAATTAACACCAATGCCAGGAAACCTACATCATTCTGCTGTCTTTTCTGGAGCCTTAACAAATTTTAAATGAGTCAAAACTTTGACAGAAGCATTTCAGGAAACTCTCTGCCTTAATACAAAATTCTAAGACTGATGTCTGTATTAGAACACTAGAAGCATGTTTTCATGTTTCTCTTTTGTAATTAAAGAGCTAATGTTTCTAACCATAGTAGTTGCTTTTCCTGAAGTTCTCTATCTTTATTGGACACAGCCAGTCTACAGGCACTGCTCCTGCTCAATAGTGAGCCAGCCAAACATTCTCAAGTCTAAGAATACTTACTGTCAACATTTATAGCAAGGGTGAATAAAAATGAAATTTTTGAGAGCTAAAACAGATTTCAGTTAAGGTCCTTTGTTCCTCTCCAGTATCATCTAGACAATTTTTTTACATTACAACTGCATAAGTGTTGTTCATCTACGCTGCAGTTTTCGTGTTCAGCCACCTTCATGAAGATGTATACCTAGTGAGCATTGTTAAGGAACTGATCTCAGAACTTCATGTCACTAATACACACTGTGACTTTTCTGACAGATATACCCAAACAAGACTTTGTGACTAAGGCTTCAGCTCAGAGTGAAAAAATTACTTATTACTAGTTAAAAATGCTCATCTACAATGATTAGCATAGAAACCTGCAACATCTGAGCAAGACTGCTATGCAGGTTGAGAAAATTTCCTGTTAAGACACACAGCATCTCCATGCAACATAAAGACTGCCTGGAAGAAACCGTGCAGCAGGTGATCTGGTTGAGGTTCTGTCCACAATAAGATTGTGTTGTGAAACAAACCTTTGAACTGTATTGTACCATTTTATCTTAATGAAAGCAGGCCTCCAAAACAGAAAGCAGAGAGATTATTTTAATACTTCCTGAACTTTCAGCCTTCATATTCTTGAAGGGGAAAATTATCTCAGAGAGCTTTGTTTTATTATGACTAATTCGGACAGGTGCTTTTTCTTGTAAGGTTCTGGAAAATAAAAACCTTAACCAAGAAAAAAGGTACAGAAAACATCTGAATTCAAGGGATTTCACTTTTAAAAGAATGCTGTATTATGTTAGTTCAAGCCACTAGATTCACACCTGTATGACAGTGGAAAGCCTGAGTTTTCAGAGATTCTGGAAATCTCTTACAAATGATCTGAATCCAAAGACAGGACAGTGCCATCATCCATCTGTTCCAGTCTCCCATGAGCAGGACAGTTGCGGTGGCCAGCAGATACCTTGATAGTGACCCCTATCAAAGTGTGTCTTTGCTTGCTGTCACTGCAGACAGGGAAAGTGGAGAGCACAGATGTGTCCCATGAGCTGTGCTATCAGTGACAGTGTAGACTCGTTATTGAGCCCCACTCTGGCCATTTGTTTTCAACTTTTCCTTTCCTCCTGGTCTGGAAGAAGTCACTTGTCAAGACAAGGTAGGTGGCACAAGATAACCAAGAAATGCTAAGTGCTAGTGTAATAATGTTCCTTTCCATGTAAAAGAAACCCCAAACAAACAAGCAAACTAGTCCCTTAGCTACTTGCAAATACAACATTATATGAATTTACACATTTTTAACTGCAGGAAAAAAAACCCAACAAACCATCAGCTCATAAAATTAGCAAGACGAATACATACATACTTTTTGGTATAACTTACAGAGATGACAAGTCTGACCAAATTTCAAACTGAAGCAAAACAAATTAGAATGGGTTATACGGCAGGAAGTAAAATTATGAAAAGGTCAATCTAAAAAAAATACAGCCCTTTAAAAATACAGAACATTTGACTTTGTATTAGTCTCCATCAAGCTAAAGATGTTGCCAGTCAGATCTAATACCCCTATTTACATAATAGACCTTTCTTAAATCACTGCAAACATTTTCACATTTCAGAATCTAGGTCATCTATTATTGCATGTAGCTAAAAGGTCAGACTTTACATTTAAGTCATTATTACCAGAGCAAGTGAGCTTACATGAATGTTTTATACCTATTACTATTCTCTTTCATGTTTTAGGACAGCAACACTGCTGGACACTCTGAGACTAAAATAAGATGTTATTCTGAAAAGCTAGAGTAGGTCCTCATGTAGGGAAAGGTCAAGAAGAGTTGGTTCCTGTAGTCCAAATCAACCTTGCTTGATCTTGCTCAATGTTCTCCACCGGTCTTTCAACATGACACTTGTTCGGTTATTGAAGTTACCATGGAGCAAAATTTTAGCCCAGTTACCCACTCCAAACTCCTTTACTCCCAATTTCAGCTCCAAGTCTTCTTTGCAAGTCCATCGCTAGGGCAGGAACAGAGAAAAATACCAGATATATGAATAGAGAAAGGTATAAATGTAGGAGCTAAGTTTATAGCAAATATAAAAGCAAGTTTTCAAACAGCTCTCTAGTTATGACAGAGTACAGATGTCAGAGGGTTTTTTTGGAGCACCATATCTTGAAACTAGAGATAAATGACAAATTTGTGACTGAACCTGTAGAGCTTTATGGGGGCTCCCAGAGGGGACCTGTGTTAATAAAGCCTTGGGTTAATTGGAATAACTGGACTGGAAGTAAAAAATGTTTATAGAACATTACAAGAGCCATAAGAATTGTAAATGGCTGAATCTGAAGGCCTAAAATTTATATCTTGGTGGAATAAAAGAAAGGTTGGTTTCCCAGCATATGTATAAAACTTCCTTCTATAAGTAACAGATCACTTCCAACTATCAAACGGATAAATGGTGTTGGCTATGCAGCAGAAGGGAACATTAGAGAATCATCATGGCTCACCTTCACAACTGAAACCTTCAAAATTGTGAAGAACTGGGCAGAAAGGGAAATGCAGGCGCAAAGGAATAGCCTCAACTTAAAGCCAACTAGTAGATCTGATAAGTGCAAGGAAACATGAATTACAGGGGAACAAACATCACTTAACTCTGAAAAGAATGTATCCAATAGAAATGTAAATCTTAAGGCTGCTGTCCTTACACAAATGCATACCCTCCTGCTTGTGCACAAGGGAGGATGAGCAGGAACACCCAGCCAGTATGACTGTCAGTGGCACAAGAACCCACATCCATGGAAATAGGAAGAAAAAATAATTTTTTTTCTTAATGATGTGGAATCCTTCTGGGATCTTTAAAAGATTCTGCACTTGTAAGCAACATCAGTTCAGTCTCTGGCCAGGTGACAATTTTGAGTGCTATTCTGCATGGTTCCACCCTTCTGTTGAATTTAAACTTTTAAAAGTTGCAGCAGCACTCAGACATGAAAGACGGTGGGGGGAGTCTCTGAGGGGGAAGGAGCTTAGATAACATTCAGCCTCAAAACTGTATCAGATCAAAACTGTATCCTGGTTATTCTCCAAAAAGGGAAAATGTGGCATCTACACAAAGTGCAAGCTGAGGTGTGTTAAGACCAAACTTCACATCTTAAAGCTGGATTTATTCCAGCCTAATGCAAGTATTAGGGCCTCTTCAGTAAACTCTGATCACTGACAAACCTCACTAAGCAGTGAAAGAATTACAAGTAAGAGTAGTTCAACTGTATTTCTAAACATTTAGGAACCTAAAACTTCTCTAAAGTAGTCTACCCTTTATCAAAAATACTTCCTTTTTCCAATTCTTCCTGTTCCACAGATCTTTTGCAACATCAGCAGAGAATAGCTTTTTTTTTGCTATTATTAAAAGGCCAGGGATTCCACTGGAATCATGTAGTTCATCTCATTTCAGAGCCTGCCAGAAAACTTTTCTAAATAAAATCTTTATTCAAGTAACACAGTTATGCTTGACCTACAGCACCAGATAATTCAAATACTTTCATCAAGAGACAATCACAACCCTTGTTACTTGCAATGATTAATTATATTTGCTGTTAAAAGGGTTTTTAGCTTCTTTTGATTTTTAATTGCTTACATTGAGCTTTTTTAAAAAATAAAATTCTTCCATTTATTGTATAAGTGAGAGGCCTGCTTTACAGGTAAATAAGGGACTGACTCATTTTCTTTTCACTGAGGAACAGCACAGAGCAGTAACCTGCCCCCTGCCCCATTCACTGACAAGCTGTGTGTCTCCTCTGGGACAGAATTTATGTAGATGCCAGCTTTGCACTGTTGTAAGACTGGTTGAAAGCCTGGACATAATGCAGCACTGTGCTTGAGCTCACATCAAGCACAGTGCCTGGTCTACAGCAACGTGACATCTGGCCAGCTGAGAACACCAGCAGAGCAAGCTTGAGTTTGCCAGGCAGAATGTGGAGACATTCCTTCACATATCTAAAGATCTTGTTATTCCTTAGAGTGAGTTCTGCTCTAGTAACCTGTCTTCCTTTGTGCATCATGGGACTCTGCTCTGAGTCTTCTCCTTCAGCTTTAAATATATGAATTTTTTTTTTCCATACAAGTCTGACTAAATTCTGAACACCCAGATTTTCAGACACATTGTTTAATTTATATGAATTGTCATCCAGATTTTAGACAACTCAAAGGACTTGCCATATACTTAGTGGATATAAAATTGAGTACAAACAGTTCCCTAAGTTCTGTGACACTTGCATCCCCTAATTTAGGAATGAGAAAATAAAGTACGCTTCCTTTCAATAGCACTGCAGATTGTTCTATGCAGCTAACTGAAAACACTGCAGTGAAAGGCTGAAAATGGGCACTGAACCATTGCAATGAAATGCCATTTACAAAACAAGAGCAAACAATGCCAACATTGAAAGAGGGACTACATGGAAAAGGAAGTTCTAGAAGTCAACAGCTCTGACATTCATTGCATTCTTTCATGCATGTGGACAATTTTATAACCCAAATGATTAAGCAGAGGAGCAGATTTATTGTTTAAAAGGCCAATTATCATTGCTTTCTATAAAGGATTTATGAGGTTTCAGTGGCAGGGAGTAAGGCATAAATATTACAGAGGGAGCAAATGCCTACAGCTTTTCTAAGTGTTGAAAGAAACACAGTTCTGAATCTTAAGTTTCATTTAAGTTCTTTTAAAATTTTCAATGCCACTGTGAGATGCAGTTCTCTACAAATTTAGCCTTTATATTTCAATTAAAGTTGAACTATAACAACGTAATTAAGCAAACAACTCCTATTTTTTTCTAACAAGATGTGTGTGTAAGCCCCGGACCTAGACACAGTGCTTGTAGGTGACCCCATAACAGACTAGCTCAGCATAAAAATATGTGAATACAAAGCTTTCACAAGCTCTGTGTCATTGGGGTCCAAAGAGTTTAATTCTTGATGTTGAAAACAAGTTTGATGGAAGTGTTCATGCTTACCAGCAACTGGCTAACAAGGTACCTATCCAAGTATATGCTGGAATAAAGTAATTAAGTCTTTAAAGGCAAAAAGGAAATCCAGGAAGTGCTGCTTTTTTCTTTTTTTTTTAGGGCACTGGTTGTATCTGCAGCTTTGAAAGAGGTTGTCAGTGATTTAACTATTCCTGAGATTCGTGAGAAAGTGAAAAACTCTTTATAGGGGCTTAAAGTTCAAGGACAGATGAGGTCTCATTAGGACTTCAACCAATTTGAGGACAGCATGTAACTGAAGATTTAACCAGTATTTCAACTTCAGTAAAAATGCTTAAAGAAATAGGAGTAAGTACAACTCTCCTTTAGAAAAAAAACCCAATATAAGCAGATTTGGTCTTCCCTGTTATATGAAAAAAGAAATATCAAAATGAACACCAGAAAAATGAAACGGCTCACATCAAAATGGATGTATGATCATAACTTGCACTATTAACTAAACAGAAAGACTCCACATTGCTTCCTAAGAAATATTATGAAGAGGAATCCAACAATGGCAATACATTTATTTAATATTACTTTCTTCAGTTATCATGATAAAATGCTGAACACTTATGTAGGAAAATTGGCTATAAACAAAAATTACCTTGAAGGACCCCAACACCAAATCAACTTCAAATTGCATTCTGTTAAGGCATATACTTCTGCACTTCCCACCAATAGGGAATTCTAGCATTAGTGAACACAGTAGGGTTATTTTAACATAATTCAATGATGTAGGCTTACCCATGAAGACAACACAAAGGACCATTTGAAATGTAGCATTATAAGAAGACCCTACCATTTGGTTTATAAAAACTAGAGTATCTTCCCAAGTAAGTATGTTTTTACAGCACAGTAACAAAGTATTGAATTATAAAATTCCTAAATCTTTAACCTTCTAAGCTGGAAAACAAGTTGCCTCTGGTATTTGCCCAAAATTCTCACAGGCAAATGACATCTTGAATTCTTTAGTCTGTGGAAAAGAATTCTTTAAACTGTGGAAAGAATTTTTTATTTCAAACGAAGCTCTGGTAACAGTGTATTTCAACAAATAAAAGGCTTGGAAGCATTAGCAACAATATTTGAGACAGTAAAAATATGTTTTATTTCCTATCTTTAAAAAGAAAAGGACTGTAACAACTTCAGGAACTATAGCACTTGAGTAATCTACAGAATCTTAAATCTAAGCACTAGATTTAAAAATTAGATTAAATAAAGCTGAGGAAAAAATTCTGTGCAGTGCAGATTGATTTTATCTCCATTTATAAGAGAGAATAGGTACAAACCTGTCTTCTTCGGTTACAAGCCAAAGAAACTCCATCTTTTCCCACATTTTGCATGTTGTTAAGACCTAGAAGACAGTTAATATACATCCAGAACAATGAGGAGTCAACATCAAGGCAGCAGTTTTACATTCTACCATTTACACGTGACAAGAATGTACACCGTTTTGATATGCTTTGACAGATTGGGAAAATTTCAGTGTCTGTTTACATATAAATATACTTTTATATATGAATATAAATGAATCTTGCCATAGTCCAAGGGTTTCAAAAAATAGGCTATTCAAAAAACCACAGTATTTTCTATACAATGGAGCTCACAGAAAAATTATATTTTAAACACTTAGGTAAAAATTGGTAGATAAAAATCAAACATCTCATTTTGGTAAAAACACTTACTGTATGCCCTACTCTCATTTTACATAGAGAGAATGGGAAGTAACAACCAATCAGAGCTGTGATTCTTTGTACACAAATTCCTTCATTTCCAAGTACATGTATCAGGTTTCAACTGTGACAAGCATTCAAGGTATCTTAAGAGTTTGTTCTTCCATGTACAACATGGCCACGTGTAGGAACTGTATCATCATCGTCTCTGTGGTAAGAGGGTGCTAATGGCCTTAAGAACTTACTTACAAGTATTATATTATCTGTGTTCTTAGGTTTTTAAGAAGTAATACTAGGAAAATGCACAAACATCCTAACTTTGTGCTCTTTACCCTGCAATTTGTTTTTCCCATCAGCTAACTTCTTTAGTTTCTTCCCAATCAAGTTACCTAGCACAGAACTCAGAAAGAAATTAATTTCAGTACTCCTCTGGCAGCTTTCTTTTGCATAGAATACGGTGAGTCCCATAAACCAAACAAGCAAACCAAAAAATAGTGAATGATTTTGCAAAATTAACTGCTAGAGACCTTAAGCCGCTTTACAACTTCCTAAACATGGCAACCACCAAACCTGCATTTGTGCTGAAACCACACACAACTTGTGGTTTTTATCCACCACAACCATTTTTGCATTAATCCAATCACATTGGATGGCAGTTAGAAATAAGTGTTTGACGTGACTGTTTTGAAAGCGTAAAAATAAACTAGTACTCACTCTGAAGAACTCTGCTCTCTTTGGGTTTCTGTCCTGAACGTCTCCTGCAAATAACACAGATCTGAAGTAAAAATACAAATAACTTGATGAAAAGACCGAGAGCAAAAACAACAAAATTTTTTACCTTACTATGAGTTTTTTTATGTCTCCAGATGACTGACTTGTGATACACTGTTCCTTTTTCACTAATCTTGGAAAAAAAAAAAAACACAAAAAATTTATTTCCTAGGCGGCAACTTGCCATTTATATGATTCAACAATATTTAAATGAAAGACTTCTCTACAGAAGCAGTGGTGTACAATCACTAACTGCATCAATGCATTCACCCTCTTAACCTTGTCTCCCTATACCTGGAGGAGAAATACAGAATCTGCTGAGTTGGAAGGGACCCACAAGGATCACCGAGTTCAGCTTTTAGCCCTGCACGGACATCCTAAGGAGTCACACCATGTGCCTGAGACCATTGTGCAAATGCTTCTTGAACTCTGACAGGTTTGGTGCTGCGACTACTTCCTTGGGTAGCCTGTTCCCAAGATATTACTAAGTGTAAGACAAATATAAGTTGAAGATACGAGGCATTTTGCACATCTGTTTTTTCATTAGGAAAAATTTCCACAGATTTTTCTGAACAGTCTTTCACCATATCTCTCAGATGTGTCAGGAGTTGCCCTTCTAAAAAAACAAATTAAAAAATCGTGACTTGTCTTCCTCTATACTGTCTGCATCAGCCAATTTTCTTAACTAAATGATGCCAAGTATTCCAAGTAGAAAAATGAAGAAATACAGACTCTATCCCAGTTAAAGACTGCAACTTACTCTCCCTGAAAAACAAGTGGTGAAAAATCTAGGATATTACCATTTTCCAAAATAATCATGTAATTGTTGTGAAGGTTTGCACTGTCAGAATCATGAAGCAACATAACTATTTCCCTTCACATTAGTATCATTAAGGGGTCAGCTGTAAGAAAAATGTAACAGAAAGGTTCCATTTCTTTATTCTTTTTCTTCTTGAGATGATCTATAGCCTGAAATTAGAACTAAAAGGAGTTCAATCAAGCATGAAAAAAGCAAAGTCTTTTTTTATGCTTTTATTATTATAGACTGACAGCTGTTTAAACTGCAAATTGTGCAACCTCACAAATAATTAAACTTAATGACAAGCTATTTGAAGTAAATGCCAAAAGTAACAATCACAGAAGAGCACAAATTAAAAAAAAAAAATAGGGCATGTGCTGGTAGTTAATTTTCAAGTGGACAGCAGTTTGGAATTTAATGTCCCTCTTACCTACTCTTCGTTCTACAAGTCTCATGTTACTGTCCAAGCACATCCCTTAGCAGTATAATACTTAATACAAACCTTTGTTTTGTTTGCAAATTACTTTTTTCATTTTCATTGACTTCCACAGGTCTGTTGTTTTGCAACGCTGTTTCTCCCAACCCTTTAGATGCCACCTGTTTTGTGGCTTCCTGTGAGAAATGGAATTGAGATCCTAAAATTAAAGCCAGGCAGTACCTAGGTAAGAGTTTACACTAAGATTAATATGCATACTTTTTATTAGGACTAACAGTGCCTATTTCACAGACATTTCAGAGGTATTAACATTAAACTAAGTAGTTTCAAAACAACTTTAGCATGTTAAGTTGAAATCCATAAAGATCTTTATCAACTAATAACTTGGAGAAATTTTAGTCATAGCTGCAATTGATTTTTATGTGGACACAAAGAAATACAATGAATACTTGCATAATGAGTGAACTTATAAATGTGTAAAGTAAATTGCAGAGCTTAACTAAGCCTGCAAATACTATCAAAGTACTCCAAAGTCTGGTTTTTATAACTAGCATAGAAAATAAAACTCACAGGTGTCAAGTTTATATAGTTCTGAGGCACATGGCAGGATAAAGCATACATGCAACACTTTCAAAAGACACGTCTAAGCAGACCTTAGGCTTGTAATATAACCTTTTTTGCACTGGCAAAAAATATTTCTAACATCCTGCTCAAACTTTTAGCCACAAACTAAGATTATTTCTCCTCCATTGCCAAGAGGAGGAAGTAGTAATTCATTATTCTGTAGAGTCCCTAAAAGGGGCCTCCTACACTGAATAAAGATGGGACAAACTTCTTAGCAGGGCCTGTAGTGGTAGGACAAGGGTTAATGGTTTTAAATTAAAAGAGGGTAGATTTGGACTAGATATAAGGAAGAATTTTGTTTTGTTTATGATGAGAGTGGCAAAACATGGAACAGGCTGTCCAGCAAGGTGGTTGATGCCTGATCCTGAAAAACTTCAAGGCCAGCTTGAGTGAGGCTCTAAACAACTTGATCTAATTGAAGATGTCCCGGCGTATTGCAAGGGGATTGGACTAAACTACCCTTAAAGGTTCCGTCCAATCCAAACTATTCTGTGATTATACTTCTACATATGGCACTAGAAGAAAGAGAAGAGAGGTGAACAGTTAAAGCCAGACTGTTCTGCAGAGAGCACAGGCTACGCTGCTGGGAATCCTGTGTGCTGTACAGAAGTGGGAATTCTTCACAAAGCTGTCTCCTCCATGTGCCAGAATAACTCTGTTCAAAGTAAGATTTGCAAGGTAGGTGCAAACGGTAGGACAAATGTGCAGGCAGTGGGGGTGCAGGCAGTGAGGGCCTTAGGCATGCCAGTATGGAGTCTGGGCCTTCTCCGACACCTCCAAGCCTCCACCTCCTCCTAGACTCAAAGAAATAGCCTTGAAATATAAACTTGAAAACTGACAGTCAAGTGAAACCATTAAAAGGTATTCCTTGTATTATACTTTGAATGTATTTAATAAGTTGTCTAGTCTCTCTGGTAAGAAAATGAAAAACACAGAGGAACTTCAGGATTGTTTATTTAAAATTTGCTTCTTATTACCTTTAGACGTCTGTGCTTTTGTAATTGAATAATTCAATATTCTTTTATACGAAGTAAACATATGAGAAATTCTTTACAATCCTCCTGAAGATGAATTGAAGAAGGAATGTTGTTCTTGCCAATTTTAAATCACTTTTGAGCAAGGCTTTTTGTAAGGAACATTTGTATTTACAGGAAAACAGCAATATTAGTTTTCTATCTCCTAACTCCCCTGACATTCCTAAAGCTTTTAGCCAAATTAACAGGTCTTGATTTTTTTACTTTTAGTATAAGCAGTCATGCAGGCTCAAAAAAAAAAAGCATTAAATATAAACCTATGTTTTTTAAGGAGTCCCATATCAGAACTACTTCTCTTAAACACATCTTCTTTTAATTACACTATTTTCCTAACTATTTTTCTCATTGAAACATTTGTGGGAAAAACATTCATAGAAGATATTTTAAAGGAGTCTCATTCCTACTAACTTTCTCCAAGACATATTAATTAAAACAAAAAAGCTGAATATAAGACAATCCAAAGGAAGTTTCCTTTTCATCTAATACAGTAACTGAATATTGCCTAAACAACTCCCTGGAAAGGATAAATCTATTTAATTGTCTAAGGTAACTTTTTTCAAAAGTTTTGAAAATACATTCAACATACCTGTATTAAGAAGGTAGTTTCATTTTCTTTCATGAAAAGTTCAATGTAAGACTTGATTTTACTTATCAAAAGACTGTAACTGAAGCTTTGGAGAAGAGGAACATATGGATCCTTGGTTTTAATTACGGTTGCCAGCTTCACCCTTAAAGGCTAAGAAAAGCACAGCTTTACACAACACGAATCCTGCGGTAAACTTGGGATCTATGCTAAACAGGAAATACAGAAAGCTCAACATGATTATACAGTTTCTTGAATATCCCTATACAACTTCATGCTGCAGTTTGAAAGGGTTCTAAAGTCAACTAGACATTATACCATAATACCACCTCATGTGCTCAGTAAATGGTAAAGTGTAACTGACCAGAGATCCACATTTTCATTTCCTTTATGAATAACACTGAAAGCAGGATTGTCAATGGAGAAAAAACATCCAGAAAAAGCCACCCATTACTCAGTTCTCTCTTCTCATTTGCTGCCTCAAAAAAAATGCCATTGAAAGGGGTGTAGCGTTCAGGAAAAGGATAACTTAGTACAGCAGCATTAAGGACACATCAATACTGACAGTCAGAAATTCACATTTTGTCTGCCAATCACTCTGAATTTTACAGAAGCCAGTATAGCCAGAGAATTATCTTGTGTGTATAGGCTGCATTTTTATTTATGAATTTGAGTACTATTACCACAATCTACACTTTCCAAACATCCAAATCCTCTGAATGGAAGTGTATCTGAAGATTAAGTTATACACAGGCTTCTACTTACATAGAACATGTGTCCTAATATACCAGTTGATGATATAGGCAGCATTTTTAACTTCTTTTCTTTTTGTCTGCAGTCCTTCTACTGCTCTTTCCTCCACCCCAGCAAATTCAGGTGTGTGCACTAACTATTATATTAAAGAGATATTCACTCAAACTTGCAACTTTCTCAATGATGCAGTCAGCTTCAAACCAGGAGGTGGCCTGACTCTTTTCCAGGCAGAGGCACATTGCCTTCAGTCTGTACTATAGAAGCTAATGAGTTTTCCTTCCCTGGGATGCTTTGGTACCCAGAACACTAATCAGAGGTGACAAACAGAGTCCACTGCAATAGAAATCAGCAAACTGCCTGTTAAGAGTTAGGATGTTTCTACCAGCATGTTTACACTGTCTTTGCTCTGAGAGAACAGCACTATCGAATTCCCAGAATTTGTAGTGGCCTCTCACTCCTCATATGAAGTAGGAGAGGGGATGAAGAACAACTGCTGCTAGAAGAACTTTACTCCCACAAATCATCCAGTATTTCTATCAATCTCCTAGCCACAAATTTCCTTTTGTATTTTAGAGTGCCATAGGTGTGAAAGTGACTGCATAGACAATAATGAGATTGAAGCTATCCAGGTAGGATTTGCTAGCTTTGGAAACCCACTCCCCTCTTTCTCCTATGAAAATCAAGAGCTTTTAATACAAGTGAAGCAAATTACTACCTTATCTGATTCAGAGTCTGTAAACAGCCTTTCGAGAACTTCAGCAGCTTCCTTGAAATACCTGTTTTCCATATAGACTGCTACAATCTACAAGAAATATAATTACAAGATAGGCTAAAATACTTTCCACCTGAGATTCAGAAAAAACAAGAGAAGTCACAATTCTACAGTTTTCTAAGACTCCCAAAATTCAGATGATTATATATTTAAGGGTTACCAACACTTATCTACTTCTAACAGTTAGTTCTGAAATCAGTTTTGAAATTTATTTTAATTGTTATATTTTTTCTGAGATTGGCAGCTTTTGAAACAAATTTGAACTGGTACAAACAGGAACCACATGAGATAGAAAAAGGTCCCCTGTGCAGATCTATTTACACTGTACTAAAACTGAAAATTCAGTTCAGTGTGCTAACAGCCCAAGCTTTTTGTAAAAGGGGCTCTGTTTTAGCAGGATAGAATCATAGAATTTTTAAGGTTGGAAAAGGCCTTTAAGGTCATCAAGTCCAACCACCAACTTAGCACTCACCACCATGTTCACCATCAAACCATGTCCTCAAGTGCCATATCCACATGGTTTTTCAAACACTTCCAGGCATTGTGCCTCCACCACTTCCCTGGGCAGTCTCTTCAATGTCATGCAACCCTTTGTGAGAAAAAGTTTTTCCTTATACCCAATCTAAACCTCCCCTGGCACAACGTGAGGCCATTTCCTCTCGTACTGTCACTGGTCACTTGGGAGAAGAGACCAACCCCCACCTGGCTACAACCTCCTTTCAGGCAGGTTGTAGAGAGTGGTAAGGTCCCCGCTGAGGCTCCTTTTTTCCAGGCTGAACACTCCCAGCTCCTTCAGCTGCTCCTTGTAAGACTTGTGCTCCAGACCCTTCACCAGCTCCATTGCCCTTCTCTGGACGTGCTCCAGTACCTCAATGTCTTTCTTGTCCTGAGGGGCCCAGAACTGAACACAGGACTTGAGGTGCAGCCTCACCAGTGCTGAGCATAGGGGACAATCCCTGCCCTGGTCCTGCTGGCCACACTATTGCTGGTACAGGCCAGGATGCCATTGGGCTTCGTGGCCACCTGGGCACAGCTGGATCACATTCAGCTGCTGAATGCACCCCCAGGTCCTTTCCTGCCACTCACTCCCAATGAGTGGGTAGCATCCTGAACCATTATGAGCAAGTCACACAGACCTGAATTTGAATCAAGCGACGAATATCTTCATGAAGCTTTTCCAGTTTAATTTCTTCCCTTTCAAGTAAAGTCCAGAAAGACAGAGCAGATTCCAAAGGTGAAATTCTTTGATCGTTTTCAAACTGTAATCCTTAGAGGGGCAAGAAACAAAAGTACTTACAAAAATTAAAGGATAAAGTTAAATAGATTACATTATTTATATGCAATAAAGTAATATGTATTATACAATTTCAATTCCTTTCTCCTCAATTTTTAGGTGTGTTTAAGAAACCTGAAGCAACTGTCTTCTTTTCAGAGAGATTGGTTCTTCCTACCCTTGCTAATAACATTATTGTTGCATTTTCAGGGGTATTATGTCAGCTAATCATTGTTCACTTAAAATGCCACTTGCAGTAGCGCTAAGTTCAGCGTTATGTATTTGGACTGTCATTAATAATACATTAAACTTAGCATCAGATATCACAATATTTGATATTGATGCTATTAATTTTGTAATATAATCACCAGGCTAAGTGGTTTGTTTTTTTTTTTCCCTGAGTCTATCACTATTTCCATGTCTTAAATTTTTGTTATATTTGAAGTGCTTAAACCTAGAGGGAAACTAAAACAGTTCTACACAGGAATGTCACTGAAAAAGCAGAAGCAACCTCCCACGCCAGCGTACTGCTGTGCCAACACCAAGGTTTGTGCAAACTCCCATCAAAGGATCAGTGACTGGCTCTGGCAGAAATCTAGCCTAGCCAAATAATCATCCCCTCAACACTCTCAAGCCGTTTCCCAGTCTGGTCATTGCACACCTGCACAAGTGAGTGTGCCAATGTAACCCATGCGGAAGGAGCTGGCAGGTGCACAAGTGCTTTTCTCCCATGGCACTGCCAGCTTAGTTCAGGATGTTCACTGAACTACAGCCTCAGTTATGCCTTCATTTTATGGTATCAGCAGAATCTCTCTCAATAACTTATTCCTTTCATTACGTATTTTTCAGACAAAATGTAAACAATTTACACAATACTGAAGAGAGAAAAATTATTTTTACCCGCTACAGTAAGTCAAATAGTGAAATTTCAAACAATATTACGTGCATATATACACATAACTAAAAAAAAGTAACACGTTTCTCTAATTATTGTCTCAATCAAATAACATGACACTTCATACTGTTTATTTTAATAGTGTAAAACCAAAGTATTTAGCTCTTAGAGAGCTGACATCTGAAACAGCCTACTCTGTATGATCAGTGCAGATCCAATAACTAGAAAAAAATAGGAAAGCTACCGTATATTAGCTTTCCATGTACACTGTGCAGCTACACCTGATGCAATACCTACTACAGGCATGCAATCTTCCTCACCAAACAGGTCATTCTCTACACTGATAAGATAAAAACACACAATGAAGCCATATTCTCAAGTGTTATACACAATAATATAATTTAGAGCATTAGCACAAAAATTTCATCATTTGTATGCTATTTTAAATATTAGAATTTGATTCTCAAGCTAAACTAAATCAAGGTGACATAATACCTGAGAAGCAACATAGGAAATTTAATTGCATAAAAACAAGACTTTGTGGTATTGCTAGGTTAGAATACACTTTTTTCTTCCATGTTCATGTTTTCAAGACTGCTTCTGAAGTCTTTAAATGCCAATGAGTTTTATCAAACAGTAGGAAAAAAAAAAAGTTAAAGTCTTCCAGAAAGTCAAACAAAATCATGTTGGCTAAACCAACAGGTTGCAAATGCAGCCAAACAGAAGCTATGGTAGTGCATAAGAGCCCCAAGAACTTGCTGCCAGCTGAAAGTCTCACAGTCTTTTGTAGGAAACATGGGCAGCCATCCTTTTCATCCACATTCTCATTCCTGCTGTCTGTCCTACTTTAACCTCTAGAGTTAAATGTGCAGAAAGGAACACATATCCTGGGTTTTAAACTTGAAAGTATTGCTCACTAAGAGGTAGTCACTCCTTTCCAGTATATTTATTTTGTTGCTACTACTCTGACAAAAAAAGACTGATAATTTAAGAAGTATATGGTCATTCAAACTCCATGCAGCTAAGTCAGTCAGCACGGAGTAACACCACTCCTGTAGACAGCTCAATCACAAACAGAATAAAGATAATCCAAAAAGTGGAATTCATTCAATTTATTTATCTACAGATATATCTATATAAAAATATATATAGATATGCACAGCAAAGACTATGTAAAAATCATATCTAATACACCTCTATGCAAATTCATGCAAATATTTTTAAACAAGTGAAAAAAAGAATGAGTATTTACCAAGGCTTTTTCCTTGTGCAATTCTTATCAAAAGCTGGCAGAGATACACTGTTTTTTTCTGATGCAGAGGTATTTCAGAGAGGCCATTAATAAGAGCTGGGAAAGAAGAGAAAAGTCAGTCTTGCTCCAGCACTGCCACAGTGTGGCTAGACATATACTAGACACTGTGTTATCAGATTTCACTAGATTTCTAATTCCTTAAGAAACCAATGAAGCACACTTAAATTAGTATTCTTCCATGTCAAAACAACTTCAATAATATTTAAGAGCTTGACTAGAAGAAGATGTCCTTTTCTGAAGAAACAGCAGAATTAATCACAGGCTTATATTCATCCAATTCAAAGACCATAGTATCGAATTCAGAGGGTTTTTTTGCTAAGTAGGTTACTACAAAAGACAGCTGTCTGCTCCAAAGAACACTTCCATGGAATGCCCACAAACCATGAGCCACAGGCAGACTGGTAACACACGTTGCTATAGCAACTTACAGACCTAAAGCAGTAAAAGCTACGTGAAAGCTTACTCAGAAATGTAAATTTACAAGGGAAATCCTCCTTGCAAGGTTGGAAGGTCACAAGGATTATTACATATTTTAAAATGGGAGCTATCATGAGTTTATTCCCATCACACAGGTTACTGTGAATTTCTTATGCTAATGTGCTGGATATAGTAATTCATCTTCACAGCATAATACAGAAACATTCAAAATGAAAAGTGAATCACAAAATAGTTGAGGTTCAAAGCAGCCTCTGGATATCATCTGGAACCACTGCCTTCCTACTTTTCTGCACTTGCTTCAGTTTGAATTGACCTTCTTGTTGATAGCCAATCATTATTTCTGTAGGGTCTCCCTTTGACATACGCAAGAGTAATAGTTCTGTGTTTCTATGAAAAAACCACACCTACTTTTCTATTGCAATCTTATGACTGTGCTTAGCTTTTCCCAAAGACTTTTACAATACACACTTTATAATCTTAGAATGCCAAACTCTTTCCTCTGTTGCTGAACAGAGTAGGAACAAATTCAAAATTTGCTGTTCTTACTTCCATATGACCTTGCATTCTGTTTAATTTTATTAATTGTTTCTACTAATCCAGTCTTCAGTTTTCCCAGTTCTTCTCAGGAGACAATTCCAATCTGCTTCTGCATTGACAGTGCCTCTGCTTCCCACCTTCATGAAACTTCAGTACAATTGTCCCGCTGAGTTTGCAGTCCCAAGGCCAAACATTGAGAAGCAACATAAATAATTTAATCTAGTAGCCCCCCATTCAATATACTTTATTAAGTTATCTTTAGATTTCTTATCTCTTACCGTATCCCATATGAATCTACTTAGTAATCATTCTGCATGCCATTGTATTCCATTCTTTGTAGAAGTTTAAACGAGTCATACTACTACATTCACTTGAGCCAAGAACATACACACAGACAAAATATTCCCCCAAAGCTCTAACCTGCTATCCTCAGGTAAAGTGCTTCTTACAGAAGAAAACATCATAAAGCCATCAAATTCGTCTGAGACTTAGACATTTACTTTTAGTTGTCAACCCATCTCACTTTAAAGTTTATTTCTCATTTTAAATATATGTTTTTCCATTCAAAATCCAGTCACCAGACTTCATCTCTGTCTGCCAGACTATAGCTCCCTGAAATATTTCTAGCACTGCTGTATTGCCCCCGCGTGCGAGTGCTGCCGATAGCACTCGAGCCCTCAGCAGGCTCCCCGGCAGCCCGGGGATCCCCTGAAGCCCCCGAAAGCGCTGAGCATCACCCCGCAGCGCTGCTGACCACGGTGGTCCACGGGCTACGAGCGCTTTAGCGTGCTGGAGGCAGCTGCCCCTCGGGCCCCGCCGGACTCGCTGCCCCGGGAGCGGCTGTGCCGGAGCCCCGAGCCGCCGCCGCCCCTCACCCTGCGCAACGTCCCTCCACCGCCGGAACTCCGCCCCGCTCTGCTCCGCGAAGTGCCGGCACAGGCAGGAGCAGGCGAACTCCAGCATCCACTCCGCGGCCACGGCCTCCACGGCTGCCGGCGGGGCCGAACTGACGGAGCTGCCGCCGTCTGCCGCTCCCGGCGCGTCCCCGGCCACCGTCGCCATCTTCAAACCGCGCGCCAACGGCTGCCGGCCTCGGCGAACGGCGCGCTGCAGCCAATCAGCGCGGTCGCCTCGCCCAGCCCCGCTCCGCAGCCAATCAGCACCGCCGCTCCGCCCGGCCCCGCCCTCCTCGCCGAGCCGCAACCAGTCAGCGCGGCCGCCCCGCCCAGCCCGGGCCGTCGGCACCGCGCGCTTGGTTTGGGCCGCAAATGCGCTTCGGTGCCAGAGGGGGAAAGTTGAGGGAGCGGTGTCTCCTGAGGTGTGGTGGCTCTCAGAGCTGCCGTGTCCCCTGCCTCCTGGGACCGTAAAAGGCGACACGTAGGTGTTTTCTTGCATGCATGACACCAAGGGCTTCTCTAAGCGCGTTTTCATGTGGGTTCTGGAGGGAGGGAGGGAGAGAGGAAGGGAGGGAGGAAGAAAGAAAGAAAGAAAGAGAGGAAGGAAAGAAGAGACGGATGGAGGGAGGGCCTGGAAAAACTGAAAAGTAGGAGCTTCAACTTGGGCACCGCAGCCCAGGATGGAATGTGAAGAGGGACAGTACTAGCTGGAGTGTGTCTACCTGAGAAGGCACGTGTTAAAATGTAAAACCCCAGGAGGAAGAAGGTCGTCCACGAAGGGCTGAATTTAAGGCAAATGCTGAAAGGCAGAACAGTTTTCCTCTCGGAGATGTGATGGTTAGTGTTCTGGTAGGTCTGGTGGAAGGCTTTAATTAAAGCTTTACTTCGATCCAGGGAGCAACAGTGTGGTATCAGAGAGCAGGATTTATCAGATGATGGGCCTTTACCGCCTTTGACTCCTGTGCTCGTGCTAAATTGCACCCACAGCAATCTTGCTGTGGCATAAATAAATTAAGGTCAAAGAGACAAGAAAACACATAATTTAACTTAAAAGAATCTTCTATTTGGACAGCTGTATTAATAGAATGCAAGATTTAAGTTTGCACTTTGGAAGAGACTTAATATTTGGCAGTAATTATAAGTTTGTGTTGTAGTAAGCTCTAAGATGTGTTTTTTGCATGTGTATCTACAATAACAACTTCAAGGACAGGAGTTCTTCCAACTGGACAAATTGCTAACACTTGCTACAGTGCTTGGTAGTACTTCAGGATAATGGCAAGCCTGAAACTTTCACAACTTCATCATACTGCTGATAATCTCAGGAGTCAAAATTCTCAGTGTTTGACATGAACCAGGCAGACATGAAAAGTGAGATTATTATGCATTAATGTTTAATTGAGCAGACATTTTGTGAGTTTTGTAGTAGAAACTGACAGGAAGGTGGATCAGAGCTTGAAGTTACCATGATAAAAACAACAGCAGGACCAGGCTGCTGAATGTAAGCTCTACTCTGTAATAACAAAATCATCTTTGTTATCATCCCTGTGTTCAGCACAAATCCAAAACACAGCTCCTCACCAGCCACTGTGAAGAAAATTAACTCTGGCCCAACCAAAACCAGCACAGCACCCAGCCCTTAGTGTCCTTGAGGAGCCCATAATATGTGGAAAAATGGATTTCAGGTACTGCTTGTCTCTTCTTGACAGTAGGAGGAGCCTGAAGAAGTGTTTTAGAAAAGATGCCTGTCTTGTAGGCAGTTTGAGGTCAGATGGCTTTTGTGCTGTGTGAGCTTGCAGCAGAATGACAAATGGTGTTCTAGTGTGGCAAAAACCGTCTTTTTTTCTCTTATGAATGAGGTGTAAAATCACAGTGGGTCAGTTTAATTCCTAAACCAGTTTTTTCTTTCTCTTGCAGGTGTTTCTACCAGTTCCATCTGTGATGGTGGCAATATTTTTCTTCCCAGTTTTAGCTCCTGTATCCTGGCCTCCAAACCTGCAACATGTTTATGTTTTCCTCTTTAAGCTGAGAAGTCTTATTGTTATCTGCCTTTTATTCATTTGAAATTGCACTTTGCATTGCTTGATAAAATTACTTGCCCCTTAGAGCTTCTGCTAGAAATCTCTCCTGCTGACGGATCTGCTGAGGGCAAATGTGAATAGTGTTTAATCCCAGTATTACTAAGAGCCAAAAGAGGATTTTGTTTAATTGAGAGTACAAAAGGTACAAGTTAGATGTGATATATAGGTGTGCATATGTATATATACCTATAGATGAATGTACATGTATTGCATTCCTATATACATGTATAAATGTATAAGAGTATAGACATTCGTATAGGGAGTTAGTGTGTATATATGTTTATCTCTGTGTGTATACATACCTATACATAAATGTATATGCATAGTAATTTAATAAGTGCAAAGAATCTCACTTAAACTTGTAAAATCTGTAAAATGCTCTCTCTTGCTCCTGAAGACAGTTAAAATAAGAAATAAGACTAAATTACAAGACAAATAATTATCAGTATTATCATGCAATAAATGAGTAAGTACATACTTAACAGGATCATTGTATAAATATATTTTTGGTCTCCAAACTCAGTAATCTGGATTATTCTTGGTTCGTAGTTGCTCATGTATCAGAACTTCCAGTTTTGAAGGCTTTATTCTTCTGTTCATCTGATAAATTATTTTTGTTCAAATTTATTTTTAACAAGAATCTTTTAGGAACATCATAAAATTGACAGATCTTTTTTAATCCCCCAAAAAGTGTGCATTTTAGAACAATGCATACAAAATCAGGATGAAATCTTACAAAGCATTAAATAAGGCAAAAAAAAATTGCTTACCGTCTTCATCACAGCAATAACACTAAAACCACGTGGATTACTTTACTAAATTGTTTAAATCTTAGCATTAATATTACTTTATTCCTCATTTTCTTTTTGGTGTTATTGGGAAGTAAGAGGCCCCTTCGCCCCCATTTTTATTTTGTTTATGAAAGCAAGATAAAGTCTTTTTTCGTTTGATAATTGGGCCACATTAAGTTCATGCAATATTTAATCTTAAAAGCAAGGAACAGTTACACAAGAAACATCACATACTTAGGTGGTTAATCTATTAATACATGCTGTTATTTTTATAACTGCAATAATATTACATGTGTAAAGCAGTTTTTCAGATTTGTCGATGAAAGCTCGGCAGTACATCCAGTAGATGGCCCCAGCCTAACGTCTCCCTTACGCAGTGGTGCTCTGGTTTGCTGGAAGTTGGATTGGTGGAACAGTTCTTGCTAGAATATTCAGTGCACTGCTACATCAAAAATTTGGGATCAGAATGATGGGTACAGACTTTATTCATAGCTGCCCAAAGTATAGGGTACCCTTCCATAACGCTGGGAACAAACTGAACATTTCACTGAATGTTTAAGGAGATTTGACTTCACACAAATGAAAACAAGTACGTGAACAAAGTGCCTTTTCTCACAGGTGGTGAAGCGCACACAATGAAAATTTGAGGTAAAATTTAGACCATTTTAAATGCTGTAGGGAGTAAAGTCTGTGCAATTGAGAAGCTGAGCTGGAGATTGGATCCTGCTGAAAGCAAGAAAAGAATCAATCTGTAATTTCATTCAGTGTTGCTATTGGAAAAAACATTTCTCTTGCTACTTAAATTTAAAAAAATCACGGGACTCAATGACATTTTGCAGCAGTTATATTTTAAGAATTGAATTCTACTGAGTAATAAAAGGAAGGAAGGATTTTACTGTGACCAAAGCACCAACCAGAGATTTATAAATGCAGATGGTGCGTGGCAGTGCCACGGATTTTCAACTGACCTTTATCAAGTAATTTATTTAAACTCATTTTTTAATATGGAAATAAAAGTGAAAGCCATAAGGAACAAAAAGGTGTATGTGACAATAATATTGTTCTGTAGACCAAATGGTTAGAAAAAAGCAAGCATCAGGGGAAGTTGCTCAGTTGGATGTGTAATTTCTTGTATCTACTTGAACTTGTTTATACACTAATTCCATAAAATGTTAGGTACATAGTGAATACATGTGCCAGGGTATATTTGGGTAATTGGAGCATGTATCTGTTAAAGATGCAAACTTTGAATTTAGAGATTTAACAGTTTCAACATATTAGGGAACTAGAAAGTCCCAATAAAATGTGATACAAAATAAAGTGCATTCATGTATGCATTCATGCCATGTTTTAGATGGAAACAAAGGAAATATAGCCAGAATTCTTCACTGACTTTGGATCCCTAAGATGAAGTATCTTGGACCTTGTATTGCATAGTAATTCGTAAGTTTAGACAGCCTATATTCCTCTAGAATTAAGTTCCAAGAATACTAAAAGAGGAGAGAAAGACAAGTTATCTCAGTCAGTTTGGTTCAGATGAAGAGCAGGTAAGCTAAAGCTCAACTTCTGACTGTGGATAGCTGCAATTCCTTTAAGGTCTAAAGTCTTTGAAATATTAAATTACAATGATGAGATTTTAAGATTCCACAACCCAAGCTGGGAGGATTTAAAATAGGATATAGAAAATGAGGAAAACAGAACTAATGACTTTTTTTTTTAAATTATGATTTAAATTATTCCAGTAACGTCTTGGATTTTATAGAAAAAGAGAAGTTGGAATTTTTCGGTGCAATACTGAAATTCCTTAATCTAGCAACCATTCTGCAAGCGCTACCTTATTCACTGTCTCAAACTACTCTTCTACAGCAAATGAGGGATTGGCTGTCTCCCATTTAGCATCTTCTTCAACACAAACTGTTCACTTATTCTCAGATCTAAGTCAGATGGGGATCTTCTGAAAAAAACCCCATCATTAAATGACCTGCTTTTGAAAAGGCGTTCATATAGCTGAGCTGAATTAACATTATAAAAGCAATCTCAGATATTTCTGATCTCCCGAATGAGTCACTGATGTTCTCTTAATGCAGCCTTTCTTTTGCATGGGTTTTTTTGAATGTGAAATCGCAAAGAATCAAATGCAGAATTAAATTAATAAAGATTTCTCATTGTTGCTGGATTATTCCCGATTTTCAAACACTAATTGTAAAGAACAGAATTCAATATTATCACTAGTGTTAACTACTGTAGCCAAGGGCAATTCAATATTTTAATATTACAGGTTGTTTCTGTGACACTAGTGGGTCTCAGCTGCTTTCCTACCTGAACATACCTCAGAAAATACTATGTAGAAGTGTGACTGTTTTAGTACTAGAATATGTCAGATGTTAATTTAAATTTTTAATTAATTTTTTACCTTTGACTTAATAATTCTTTTAATTCATACTTGCATATTTCATAAGTTCAACTGCGCAACAAATAAAGATACAATGTAGATTTTTTTTGCAATACTATACTGGCCCGGTTTGGCATGTAACCTCCCTAACTGTTTTCTTGGTTCCTATCACAGTATTCTTATCTGTGTCTGCATTATCTTTCTCTTCTCCTTTATCGCCTTAAAAACACATCTTAAAAAAAGAAATGTTTATCAGTCCTATTTTTAAAAAATTACTTGTAGTTATACAACATGCTAACTCCATGTGTGTTGACTGCTTTACAAAAAAAAACCCCAAAACATAGGCAAAACTCAGCCACTGTACAGAAGAAATAAAAAAAATAATCCTTGGAAAAATAATGGAACAGCCAATATGAAATGAATTAATAAATAATTAAATGTGAATAGCAGAAGTAATGCAAATTCATTTGTGTTTATGGAAAGTAATCTGTATTGGGTCTGTCGGAGATAGAGTTCATTTTCCCACAGGAGCCCTCACAGTGCTGTGCCTTGCATTGGTAGCTGGAGAGATGCTGATAACATACCTGTGTTTTGGCTACCGCTGAGCTGCACAGACTGTTGCTTTTCTTTTTTTGCTTTAGTAAACTGCCTTATCTCAACCTACTTGTTGTTTCTCATTTTATTTTTAGTCCCCTGTCACCCTTGGAGTGGCTTGATGGGCACCTGGCTTCCAGCCAAGGTCAACCCACTATATAATCCTATCAAACCATCTTCACATGATGTTTTCTGTCATACTGGTTGCTTAAAGGATGAAGAAAATTGGGATTTAGAGGTCTGTTGAAGCTATAGACTTCGACAAAGTTTTACACCACTACAAATCAATCCATTTTGTTTTGCAGTCTTAGAACAAAATAAGTTGGGCCTTTTTCATCATGCAGAGCTAGTAAAATGAGTCTTATTAGCAAGCCTTTGTGCTGTGGCATAGTATTGGCTAGGGACGTTTTGTGACAGTAGAAGTTGTTGTTCCTGGCAGCAAGTGGTAAATGCATGCAGTGGTTGGGCTGAGACTTCCTTGTGTGCCACCACGTATACAGCAAGCCTTTATTGTGAGGGTGATAAGGTTGTCCAGAGAAGCTGTGGATGCCCCACCTGTGGAAGCGTTAAGGCCAAGCTGAACGGGGCTGGGAGCAACCTGGCCGAGTGGAAGGTGTCCCTGTCCACGGCAGGGGTGATGAACTAGATGGTCACTAAAGGTCCCTTCTAACCCAAGCCATTCTGTGATTCTGTGATTGTCAAGTGTTGGGCATCAGGTGCCCCCCATGGTAGAGTCCCACCAGGGACTCGGGGGTTGGGCACAATCAGGCTTGGAACTTCGGGGGGGGCACTGCCAAGCAACCTAACAAACATTCCATAAATGTTCCATTGCCATTGGTCAGGTAGTGTCTCCTGCTTGTGGCTTGAATTAAGATTTACAGTTCAAAGACTGTGCACAGGAGGATGTATTTGTCAGGTGCTTCGTGTGTCAATATTTTGGGCACAGCCAATGTTTAAACTGGCCACCAGTGTCTTCATTTTGGGATTGCCAGCTGTAGAGAGATCTTCATGCCAGAACATCTTTTATGTGTGGGCTGGTTTCTTGTGAACTGAAATGATCACTTCATGTTGTGACTTCCGGTAGATTTAACTTGCCCTCTAAATTGATCTTCTTGGCACCAGAAGTGCCTTCATATTTAATTTACTTTTCTTTCATGCTTGCAAATAATTTTATAATGTCCTGTTGAGTTAAGAAATGTCAGAAAGTTGGATGCAGGCAAAGTGAAGCAGTCCTAGTATTTCTGCTTGTATGTTTGTGACTTAATGCTCTTTGTGAAGCCCAAATTAACATTGTTTTCTGAATGGTTTTCAAAGTGTATCAGCAGGGAGATATTTTTTTTCCAGCACATATAGTCATGGAAAATCAGCATGAGACCTTAATTCCAGTCAAGAGAAGAATAAGCAACCTGTTGTCTGAGGATGGCTGTGAACTAAAAATCACTTAATGCTATCATGCAGAGCAACTTAAGTGTTATGAAAAACTGCCATAATTTCTTTTTGTTCTCTTCCTGTGATCTTCAGAATTCTCTTTTTTCCTACTAAATGAGATTCTTTTTGTACTGTGTTCAGCAAGAGGGGAAAAGATCCTGAAAACAATGTATGTTTGCAAATCCTCAAACACTTGTTTTTTAACCTCTCTATAAAAAACCTAAACATTTGACCCAATTTTTAAGTAGTGTTGAAAAACTTGGCTAAGTGTCAATGACTCTTGCTTTGTGCACACTATATTAAAATATCATGCTTGACTACATGTGGTGTTTTCAATGGGGTTTTTTTGTACTCACCTATCTTTGCTCTGGTATGTCAACTTTGTATCTCAATACTGCAGAAGCAGTCTTGCAAAAAAAAGGGATGACACAGAAAAGACACCTAGACAGCAAAGAATGGGAGACCGTGGGGTGTTCCACTGCACAGAAGAAGTAGATACTAATTTAATTTATTATTTTTCTATATGAATGGCATTTGACATAAAGAAATTATTAGTTATAATTTTAATTTAGCTGAAAAAAATCTTTTTTCAAAGCATAGTGTAGTCTAATATTTTATTCTTGCTCTCTAATTATAATTTAACATCTTACTATTACAGTCATGCCACAGCTACGTTCTAAGGTGGAGAAAATACCTTCTTCAGAAGACACAAAAGAGCAGTGATATGCTGAAACACATCTTATACTATGCTTGCTGAATTGCCTTATGATTTTTGAATGGACAAAAATAAAACCCCCAGCTTTTTACAAATAGCTGTCTCAGGGCTTGGGTTTTCATTCAAATCTTAGTAAAAACTGAATTTACTGATACTCGCTTTATCTATGTTTGTTCTTGTGCCGGTGTTGCCTGTGAAGTCAAGCAGTCCCCCTTCCCAAGAGGAACTAATGTTAAAATTATAGACACTAATCAGTCATATTTCCTCTGTCTTTATTTTGCTTTATTAAATCAAGTTAGTCCACTATCCTCTTGAATGCCAGCCACTTTGTTTTTTAAACATATCCATAGCCTGCTTTCACAGTTGTGTTTGATCAGATGTGAACTCCTTTGTGGTTTGTTTCAACCAGAATTGACCATAGTACTTTCTAAATCATCTCTCAAATGCCAGTATGATTTTTTCTTCTGCTACGAATTGCTTTTGCCTGGGTTCTACCACACTCTTGGATAATTAACCTGTGACTAATTGATACATTCAGTTTTGTATCTGGCCAAGTGTTTAACTTTCACATCTACTAAACCCTATTTTAGAGTAGAAATCCTTGTTATTAATCCTGGCTTCCAGAGTGGTGTTCCTATTCCCTCTTCCTGTGTGTTAATTTAATCTTTTGCATGTATGGAGTGCCTTGGAAATGATACTATAAAGGCACCAGATACACCCACAGGTTTCTGCATGTTTGTGTCTGATTTTTACTGTTTCTTTTAATTAGGAAAGCCTAGATATGGAAACAAATGGTGAAGAAACAACTGACAATCCAGGTAGCATTGTAGGCTAGTTCTGTTCTAAATTTCCTTGACTATGCCCTAGCCAAAAGCTTTTTCTTAAGCAATTGCGATTGAATGAACTACTGGGTATGTTTCATCTGTTAAAAAATCTGTGTTGCTCTTGACATTACAAGCCATAGCCACAGATTTTAGGGCTGTACTGGTAGAGAGCTTATAGGTATTCAGACAAAATAGTCCCAACCTCAGGGTTTTTCCAAAACAGGTGCATGATAAAAGGCTGTGGACAGGAGGGAATACCTGTCCTGTAGTGTGTTTTGAATATATCATTATTTGCAACAAAAGAGTTAATGTGCAGTAATTTCATCATAAGGAAGTGAAGCGAAAGGAAAAAAGCTTTGCTTTGTTGAGTGCTATCAAGATACATTGCAAAGTAGGTTTTAGGCACAGTTTTTCTTAAGAGCTAATTTCTTGCATGGAAGCAAGATTTTTTAAATGAAAATACATGCACACACTCAACTTTAAATTTCTTACCTTCATTTTGCCAGTAACTTTTCTTAAATGTCTGTATCCTGTGCACATTCTATTCATTTTTCCTTTTTGGGATCCTTAGTGTTTTCCAGTAAAAAAAAATGACCTATCTAACCTTGAAAGAATAGTAATAAAAGAGACTTTATAATCTTACTCAAGTGTTTTACAGTTCTCCTTAAGAATCAGCTGTGTGTTTTTTCACTTGTACTGTGCACTGGTTAACCCCCAACTACCTTGAAACTTCCCCTGAACTTAGAGATGGGTGATACACATCCTCTTTTCCTTTCCTTTGACTATCCTGCTTTATCTTAAACTTGCTTGTGACATTATTCGAAATTCTTTGCTTTCAACAGAACCTAGAAAATGTGAGACAGATTCTTCAGTCCAATCTTTATCTGTCTCAGAGAGAGATTCATGCAAAGGGAATAAAAGGTTTGTGTATGGTTAAGTGGTAGTTCTTCCTCAGTAGTGCTGTCACATGACTCAAAGCTTTCACGGGGTTTTGGACTGGTGGCAACTACAGATAAATAGTATGATTATTATTGTGGTAGTCGGAGAGTATAAAGAAAACAAACACTGGCAGGGGCAGGCCCTTCTTTTTACTAGGCATCAGATCTTATTTGAAAATGCAGTATTAATGGTCGCTGATAAGGTGATGATGAGGAATCGTGGCCGATATTGTGGGACTGAAATTCATTTGTTCTGGAACTGAAGCCAGAATCTTCCCTCTGAAAACCTTCATCTATTTAATATTGAGAGACGAAAATTATTTTCTTGAAACCAAAGACAGTTTAGTTAGAGGGAGAGCCTGTATGGAAGTTTTAATGTTTTTGTTTTTTTTTTTTTAATCACTCAAACACTGATTCTGATATCTCTTTGGAATCAATTCATGTTTCTGTATGAAACCATCCTTAAACCAGAAAAATGTTAAATGGAAATCTAATTTATGAATAGCAATAGTAATGACAAAGGGGTGTCAGATCATGTAAACAGAGCACAGAGAATGCCTCCCTTTGCTAGATAGGAACACTTTGTTTAGCATCCTTGAAAGCAGACAGTTAGGAAGGAAAGGGTTTTGAAGTCAAATTTTAAAATAAGTTTAAAATGTTGATTTTTCACAGAGTGGCTACATAATACTAAGTGAAACTCAATTTGTGTGTCTGAGAGAGAGAGACTGAACAAAAGGAGTAACTTGATTAAGAAATTTCTTTGCACACTAGTGAAACATTTTACCTTCCTAAAATAAATCAAATATTGCTGTCACAAGGAAAATCACATCATGTACTTTGAAATCAGATTCATAAAAAGGCCAGTGATCTGAATACTTACTAGATTTCAAAGCAAACTCTGAGATACTGTTCACTTAAATTTTGGTATTACTTAGTGTGCATTTTAATTTTTTACTTGTTTGTTTGAATGTTTGCAGACAGAGATATGGAGTCCTCAGCAGTGATTCCCTTTCCTCTTCTGATGATGATGAGGATTTTGAAATACAGAGGAAGAAGAGAAATCTAAGGAGGTTAATGAAACTGGAGAATAGAGGGAGGAGTCTACCTAGGAGGACTTTGCATATGCCTAACTGTGAAGTGTTGCCATCTTCATCTTGTACCCTTTCTAAATTGGGGCAATATTTAATCATACCTGTTGGCATTGAAAACTGTAAATGGAGTCTCTAAAACTGGATATTTAGAATTGACTTTAAGTAAGAAATTTTATTTCTAGATGAGAATGGGAGGAAGGTAGAGATACACACTTTGATGTAAAATTTTACTGCTTCTGTGCTTTACTGTTGTTTTTTCAGAAAGAAAACCACTATAAGAGAAAATGTTATAAGTCAGGGAAATAGATGTTGTTACATAACAAATGCACTAGAAATATTAATTTAATAACAGTCTAACAAGTGAGTTTTCAGCCTGACGTCTTTCAGATGTGTATCTTCTGGCACACACATGCCAAAGTTCTCAGGAAAGTCCAGGAGTGGTGGGCAGTCTTTATAATGTTAACCCCTACTGAAAGAAGTCTTCTCCTGGGCTGTAACTTTTTGAAGGTAAAAGCTAAAACTATTTGAAAGATGTCAGTGTGTTTGGGAAGGGGAGGAATTCTTCCATCGTACTAGTCAAGGTCAGTCCATGGTCTCCATATATGGAGTAATTGTTCTAAGCTTGCATTCCTGTATGTACTGTGTTGACTGGCTTGGATATTCATAAGTGCTAAGAGTTTTTAAAATAATTAACTCATTTTAATGTCTGGAGTGACCAGTTTCCTTTATCTACTCATAGCTATTAAATGTAAAATGTTGGAATGAATATTTAACTTTTAAAGAAGTTCATGCTGATTTATCAGGTCTTCTGCATTCACTTGCTCTCATTAGAAAACCAAAAATCTTCTATCTGCATTGTAGGTTAGAAACATTTTTTTCCTCCTTAATTCAAATCAGATCTCTTCTGGCCAACTTTCAGAAAGGTGCCTTAACAGGAGTTGACAAGGATACCATGAAAACTGGAGGAAGTTTGCCTGGTGTGGAGCGAATGCAAATAGATGGTTCAGTAAGTATTTTTGATTCATTGTGGCAGTGAGATGTTTGCAGTATTTATGAGAGCTTCCAGTAATGGGCCATCTACAACTCCTGTGGTTTACAGTTTTCTCTCAAGCAATTCAGCTTCTCATGGAACCTTACCGAGGTTGCAGCTTTCTTTAACATATAAAACGTGTTCTGTTGACTTCATCTTTAGGTACAATTTGATGGCGTGGGTGGTCTTTCTGAAAACATTTCATCTTTAAAAGAGATGGTCATTTTTCCATTGCTTTATCCCGAGATCTTTGAAAGACTGAAAATTGAACCTCCAAGGTAACAGACAGTGTTTAAAACTCTAAGTTCTAATTTATATATTTTCAGGGGAGTTCAACTGGGGCATCAATATGTTTTCGTGCTTCAAAATTCTCAGCAGTCTTGATTTTTTTTTAACAGTAGTAAAATGTAATCTTAAAAAAATTGATAGAATCCAGTCTATATGTAGGTCCAAAGATTTACTGTGTGGTGAGACCATCCATTCAAAGTGTCTTGCCTTTCAAAGGTGGAGTTGGGGATTTTTTCTTTAAAGCTCTATATGTAAATGGACTTGATTAGTTTGTAAGCAGAAAGTACTTTCTACTGGTAGTCAAATGTTTGTTTAGCAAAAATCCACTTGTCTCTGCCACCAACTCTTTTTTTTTTCCCTCAAGTTCTCATGTGTCAGTTTTACAACTGATAGGACAGGCAACTAGAAACTTGCAGTGTTTGTTTTGCTTGAGCTAAAATAAGAATCTGTCCTCTTTTTACACAGCTAAGTGGCTTCTGTGTTACAAAGAAAAATAAAAATCAGTTATTTAATTGTTAGCTTTATCTTGGTCAATGAAACTCAGTCATGGCATGCTGAACCAGGACCTAAGATTCTTTGCCATTGGTAACTTTAAAATTATTTCAAAATAAAAAGAAAATATTTCTGTGCTTTGCTCCTTTTTTTTTGAAACAGCAGTGTATTGGCTTTTCTAGTTGATATAAGTGCAGAAATGCAGAATATCTTTCCAACTTTAGAATACTTCTTCCTTTATCACTAGCAAACAGAAACCAGTTCCAGTAACTTAAAGCTTTTTAAGGGAGAATTAAATGTTTTACTATAAAATCTTGCCATATGTGAAAACAAGAATGAATATGTGTGCATCATTGAAGAATGAACTGGCGATTCTTAAGTTAGCCTAGTCTCAGATTCTGCATTGGAAGTTTGTTCTTGTATGGCTCCAGCCACGCTTGCTGAATTGTCAGGAGTTTTGAAAGTGTCCTTTTGGGATGCTGCAAGCTTTTCTCAAGGTTTTGTATTTCTGTATTATCCTCTTTACTGATTTTGTTTGCTGCCTTCTAGAACTGTGTAGGAACGCTTTTTGACTTTTCTAACACTTCAGCTGTTACTGCTATCTTATCCATGAAGTGTTTTGTTTAGGAGAGCAGAGCTGTGTGTTTTAAGGATGGGTTTGTAATAGATACTTTTCCATGATGTTTTTTTCTTATGTAATTTTTTTTAAAATTTTTTTTTTTAAATTGCAGAGGCTATCTATTCTATGGTCCACCGGGGACTGGAAAGACATTGCTTGCTCGTGCACTTGCTAATGAATGCGGACAAGGTGAGATGAGAGTAACCTTTTTTATGAGAAAATGTGCTGAGTGCCTGAGTAAATGGATAGGAGAATCTGAACGACAGCTTCGTTTATTATTCGAGCAGGTAAGGTTGGAATGTACCATGTGTTCTGTCTGAGTTGGAATTAAATTTCCTTAGTCAACAAGAACTCACTCTTTCTCATGTTTTGCCAGCTCCTTCCACTGAAATGGACTTGCCACTGTTTCCTATTTCAGTGGAGGAGGGGAGCTTGAAATCTTGAGATGTATTGGGAAGGTTAGTAAAGGAAATAAGAAAATCTAGGAAAGCACTACCACTACCACCCCTCCCCCCACCCGAAACAACAAACTCAACAACCTCCCAAAAAGGCACAAAAAATGTTTCAAGAAGCAAGAGCTGGTGGCTTAAGATCAGAGGGAAAGAGATGCAGGCTGAAAGCATGGTCATTTAAATTGATAACAGAGGGTTGCTTCCAGAACCTGTAACTTAGCTAAGTGCTGTCTCTGCTCTTGTGGTTGCCAGGCAGATGTAAAACCTACTGGTGTGGTTTGTTTCCTGTCACCCAGTCTCTGTGGGTTGACACAGGCTGCTGTCTTTGGTTACTCGTGCCACTGTACTCTGTTAGCTCAATTAGCAGAGTCTGAAAAATATAGTTCGTGCCTTTCCAACCATGCTTTTTTTTCATGCATTTTCTCTTTCAAATAAGGCTGTTTTCCTGATGTCAATATTCCTGTGTTTTTCTATTGTAGGCGTACCAGATGCGACCTTCAATTATTTTCTTTGATGAGATCGATGCTCTTGCTCCTGTACGGTCCAACAAACAAGACCAAATTCATAGGTAGGACATGTTTTATATCTACATAGAAACTGTTTGATCTTTGTGAAAAAATGGTGGCAGCTTATTGAACTTCAAGTGACACATTCATTTTTCCTGAAAATTAGTAATTCTGTGCAAATGAATCTCAGATGATTTTTAAACAGTAATTGAAAATAATTTGCTGAGCTTAATATTAGCACAAGGTCTGTGTTTACCTTATCTGTATTTTGTTATGACTTAAAATGGGTCTTTTGCTAAACAGCATCTCATCAATAAAATCTTGTCCTTTTTGAGTGATCATTGGACAAGATTATGTGTAACTGAAGAAAATTTACTAAGCCGGTGAATGAAAATCATATTTTTCTGTTACCTCTGTTGTGGGGACACTTCTGGCACTTATGGATGGCTTAGCTAGCAGAGAAGAGGTTGTGGTAATAGGAGCCACCAACAGAGTGAAATCTATAGATCCTGCTTTACGAAGACCTGGGCGCTTTGAACGAGAATTCCGCTTCAGCTTGCCAAACAAAGAGGTCAGAACTTCCTCTCAACCTTAGTGCTTACGTGGCAAAGTCCATCTTTATCACAAACCCCTGTAACAAGGCAGCATTGTGCAGCAGTGCAAGTCTCCATCCATAATGTACAGCTTATACAAAAGAGGGATATCTGGAGACACTGCATTGTACTGTGCAGGGCAGGCCTGGCACTGAATATGTATCGTTAGGGTGATTGCAACAAGTAGTTCGTTCTCTAGTCAGTTTTGGTTTCTCTGTGACTGGTGAAGAAAATGGGATGCTGATAGTAACCAAAATGTCTAAGAAAGAGTGAGTGTATTAATTACTTATAAACTACCCCTATAGCATCTTGAAAGTAAAAGAAAGGATGAGAGAATTCCTCCTTGGTAGCAAAAACTTTGATCAAGGCTGATGCTAGAGCAAATTAACTATGTTGGGATCTTACTGGCAGTTATTGGCAGGGACTTGGACAAAGACGTGAAGGATACTGCCCAAGGGCCGGGCTTGGGAAGCATTTAGTTCAATGGCAACAGTTAAGCAATATAAAAATGGGTATTTAGCAACCAAAAAATACTGAGGTGGGGGAGATAGCATGCAAAACTGGAGACCCTTTTTTGTGTTTTCTCTCTGGCTATCTCTGATATTTCTTAGCACTTCATGGAAAAAAGGATAAAAGGCTTATTGGATTGAAAGCTAGTAAAAACAGTGCATTTAGCACAAATATTTTTCTCCTGCAGTTTTCATCTGCTCTCAGGAACAGGGGATGAGGTGCCATTAAAAAGATCTAACATGTGATTCCCTACTGTGGTAGAATTCCAGAAATCTGCCATAATTAAACTGTGTACCAAAAAATACTTCAGGAAATTTTGCGAACTTTGGGGGAATTTTCTTTGAATAAAAATCTGTTTGCAGATAAGGATTTTACAATGATTTTTTTCTTCAGAATCACTTGATCTCGCACTTGTGAAAACTGACTTTTATGGAAGATGTAAATGCCTTTTACTTCACTGCAGCCCCCAGCAAGAGTTTAATGTAACAAGTTCAGAATTTTTAAATTTCCTGCTTGAAGAAGCAGACAGCATATTAATAACAGATCTTTAAAATACTAAAAGGTTTAGCAGATAAGAAAAGTATTTGTATTAGTATAAGGGGTTTTGTGGGTTTGTGTTGTCATTGTTCTTTTAAGAGAAAACTTAGGGCAAACTGAAATGAAACTGTTTTCAGGCAAGAAAAGAAATTTTCAAGATTCACACACGAGATTGGAACCCAAAGCCATCAGACAACTTACCTGAAGAGCTGGCTGAAGAATGTGTTGGTGAGTTTGAAAACAGTGTGGGTTACTACATGTGACTTGAGTCCTAGGGAACCTGAGCTTGTACCAGGCAGTACTCGAGCTCTTGTACCTTGCTGCAGAGAGAGGCAGCGAGGAGGCAGTTGGCATGCCTTGGGAGCAAAGTTAGGCACTGCTTTAAATTTTCTTTTTGTCTCTCAGAACACTGAATGGGTTTGGGACATCTTTCCCAGGAGCAAAGTTTTGACCAGCAGGCTGCTGCCTAAGAGCAGGATATCAGGCTGTGAGCCACATAATGGGACTTTTCTGCAGTGCAGTAACTCTTTAAATTGTCTCATAGCCTCATAATTTTTGGCTGCATATAAAGTCTTTCGGTGTTGCACTTTAGAAATATTGGCCTTGAATTCTGTTTTGTCTGAGATTGACATAACATTTGATTCTTGTTTTGTTTATTAGGATACTATGGGGCTGATATTAAAGCCTTATGTGCTGAAACTGGTCTCTGTGCTTTGCGGCATCACTATCCTCAGCTATATGAAAGCAGTCAGAGACTGCAGATAAACATGGATTCAATTAAAATAAAAGCAAATGATTTTTCCATGGCCATGCAGAAGACTGTTCCAGCTTCACAAAGGGTTGTGCCTTCTCCTGAGCGAGCACTATCAGCTATTTCAAAGCCACTGTTAGAAAACACATTGGAAAGGATTTTACAAACTTTGCAGAGAGTATTTCCCCATGCCGAGCTTGCACTAAAGAAGGACCAACAGCAAGGTATAACATCTACATCCACTTGTTTGAAAACTTGCCAGAGCAAAAGCTTATGATTTGTGCAGTCGACATACACAAATGGACTCAGCTGTACTGGCAGCACAATTTTATACTTCGTGTGTGCACAGTGCAGGGTTGGAGCTGTGAGTGACTCGCAAGAGCAGTCGAGAACTATGTGCTCTTTGCTGGAGCATCCTGTTACTGACAGGAGCTAACGTTACATTTATCACTTGCAGAAAGGAATATAAGTTTTAAGTTATTAGCACCTCTTTTCAAATAAATGCTTACAGGAGGAGAAATGTTTTTCAGGTGTCTAGGAACTACATAAGTTGTTCCTAACCATCTTTATTCTAAGGAGAAAAACCCACAAATTTTTGTCGATAGAGAGATAATACCCGATGCAAATCATGGAACGTAGACAGCTTCGGAGAAACTTGTGCATTCTCCTCTGATTTGTGGTAGAATCAACTCTTCAGAAAATAGCATTCAAATGATGAAATACAAGAGAAGCGTTTTCCAGCACTGATTTTGAAGGTGTATTAATGCAAGAGAGAGATATGGGCTATACAAGAAAGTTAACAAACCTCTCTTCTCTTTAAATCCTATTTTAGGAAATTATGTGATTGGCAGTGATGAGGAATCACCATCAATCTCTGAAGAGAAGCCGACTCAAAAGGCTTGATCGCAAAAAGGCAGATTTCTGCACTTTTAGCAGGTATGTTTGTCCCTGTTACGGCTCCGTTTTTAAGATGGCTGAGTGTGTAAACTCTGTTGGTGTGAGGGATGCGAGATGAAGGACTTGAGATTGTGTGTGTGGGGTGATCAATATTTGCGACATGTAAGTGTGAAGATACAACCAGTTACTACTGTTCTGAGTACACTGCCCTGACCCATCAAACTGAAGTGTTGTGTGGGTATTTGGCTCGACAGTCCTGCTGTGGAATTTAAGAGCTGTTACTTAACCCAGCCAACAGAGTAGCACACATGCTGGGGACTGGCAGGATTTCTTAGCAGAGGCAAAGTACCAGTTTGTGAGAAAGTAGGCTTTGATAGTCTTCCTGTTCACAGACCAGCTTATTATTTTGTGGAACAGGGAGAGTCTTTACAAAAAAAAATGCATAGGAACAAACTTTGATGTCTGTTTTCCTATTCATCACTCATTTTTAAACTTGTTTTCTTCTTATTGCTTTAGAAATCCTCGTGACCAGCCAACATGTTACAGGCCACGGTTCTTACTAATTGAAGAGCCAGGATCTGGGCAAGCTTCTGATTTGGCAGCTGCAGTAATACATTCCCTGGAAAAGTTTCCAGTTTATACACTAGACACACCAACTTTGTTTGCTAGCACATCACCAGATGAAACATGTGTACAGGTAGCTTTTTTTCCCATTAGTCTCATAGGATTAGTGTATAAACTAGTGAAGTAAGCAAAAGTCATTGTCAATATAAGTGGCCTGATTTAAATGTGCTGTTTTGTTTACGTCTGTCTGCAAATCTCCTTTTCTGATGGAATGATACCAACTAAGAATTTTATACATAGCTGTGTTTTCCATTTGAAATGTAACAGGGGGAATGTTATTAGAGGCTCAGGAAGATGGGAAGTGCTGCTAATAAACCCCTCTTTTTGGCAAGAAATCCTGCTGGTCTCACGTGGGATTTAGAAAGTTGTTTTTGTTACTTCTTAAGACTCTGTGCTACCAGTAGATGGCTCTGCATTAACCTGATGTGCATGTCAATGCACATTCTGTAGCCTTTTTTTAAATTACATTCTGTAGCTTTTTTTTCAGTTATATTTTTAGGGCAGCCAAGGTTTTGAGGAAAGTAATTTTTTTGTTTGTGTTTTTTTTACATACACATATACAGCTTTTACTGCTGCAGTAAATGCAGCAAAAGCATTAAAATTCATGGAATACTTAGGTTCGTACAGTGTTGAGTTTTCATTAAGTAGGAGGAGGAAATATAAGCAGCTTAGTGCTGTTTTGCTTTTTTACTTTTGGGCAGTAAATCCACTTCATTTTTTGGCATCACTGTATTAAAATATTTTGGTCTTTAGTAGCAGCATTTGAGAGTTGTACGAGTTAGGGCAGACACATTATGTGACTGCATGCTCATTTGTCACACAGGAGGAGCAAGTCCTTTGCAGATTGTTAATCTGAAATGGTGCATGTAGAAGTTTGTGGTGTGAAAGGACTGTTCCACTTCCCTCATGCAGTAGATGCACGTTGTCTTCTGTGATTGAGGTGCCGTCTGGTGGCTTGTGGTTTTCCGAAGCTCACCTTTGGTAATGAGAGGCTGTGAGTGATTTAGCTGTTCAGACAGTCTAAGGACTGATCACCTCTTATAAAACTGAAGTTATGAATTATAGCCAGGCACCTTGTGCTGTGTTAGCCCTCATCTTTTCACACAGGCCTTTGTTTGTTCACACTGTGCTCCTGTCTGAATTGGGTGTGTGTCCCCTCTGAACAGAAAATGGTGTAGCTGCAGTTGTGTAGTGACTTCTCTAGGCAAATACTTCTTACTGTAGAGTTAGCTTTGGGTTTTTTCAGGCACAGAACTACTGGCTGAGTTCTTCGGCTCTTTAGGAGTTATCTTATACCTAAGCAGTTTTGAAATCAGGAAGAGATTCAGGTCTGTCTGCATAGAGATGTCTGTATTTGAGTCAAAGTGAAAATTTTACCTGATTATTAAGGACTCATTTATTGATTTGTCTTGATGTCTTGCCTTTGTGCCACATAAGATAGTATGACTGATGCTTAGTTATTTTGTAGTGTGTTCTACATGATGTAGTTTTCTTATCCAAGCTTTCATTTTACCAGCTGATGCGAGAAGCTCAAAGAACAGCACTGAGTATCATATATGTCCCACAAATCCCTTCCTGGTGGGAGACTGTTGGACCCACACTGAGATCTGTTTTTACAACACTACTGCAGAGCATCCCAAGGTTTACTCCAGTTTTACTCCTTGCAACATCTAATGTACAACTGAGAGATCTCCCAGAAGAGGTATTTCAGTTGATACTTTTCTTCCTTTGTTGCTCAATTTCTTGTTAATTTATAACTCCCTGAAGCATTAGAGTTACGTGCCGCTCTTAAGCAAATTCATAGCTGTTACTCAGGCATCCAAACCGAGTCCCTTAAAACTTGCTTAGACAAAACAATGCTGAAAACATTTGCCTAAAGTGTTTTCTGAGTAGAGATTGACTTTGACCCAACTTTTTCTCCCTTCTCACGTACTCAAGCTTATTAGACGGATGTATGGACTTGCTTCAGACAGTGGTTTTGTTGGCTTCGAGATGGTTAGGTGCGTCCTTAGTGAAGAATGTGGTGCTTGAAAGGTAGCTAGGAAAAAGACTCTCTTCCTGAAAACATTTTTACTGAAAGGTCAGAGGTATTTTTGCTGAAAAAATACAGATGTCACACTGTTATTGATGGAATGTAATTTCAAATTTAAATTATTTTTTTAAAAACTCAATTTCTTACGTCATCTGGGTGAAAACTCAACAAATTAGAAAGCTAAGTTCCAGTTTCTGTTTAAGCAACTTGGAAATAAATTTTTAGGTGTGTTCTTTAACAAAATTCTTCAAGAGGACATGCTGAGCTTTGTAGACATGTGAGACTGTGCATTAAAGGAAGATGTTCAAAATGTGAATGTGTGCTCTGATTATTTCATCTCAGTAAAGGAAGTTTTTATACTGTTAATAAATGCCTTCTAAAATAAGGATTGAAATCCCTTCCATACCTTTTGGTAGTAGAAATAAAAAAAATGGAATACAACTTGGAAGTATTCAAACTGAGACACCTCATTTGAATTAATTAAAAATAAAATTAGAGAAAGCCCAAAGAACTTACTAAAAAGCCAGCACTTATCCTATGAGCCTTGCTTTTTTCCCTGTGTAGCTGCCATAAAGATTCAAGACAAAGGACAGCAAGGCATGTAAATGCAAAATAAGCAGCCTTGGGGATGGTGAATCCCCAGTCACCCCTTTCTCAGTTGTTTATCATACAGTTTCTTCCTGGAGCTTAAAATCTAGAAGGTGATCCTTAGAGGAGGCATTTTAAATTGCCATACTGTAAAAACCTTGTCTTTTAAGGCCAAGAAGATAAGTTTTCATTGATAGTCTTATCCAAATAAGTATTCAGTTTAATTCAGAGAGGTGCTCATCTTTTTTGGAACAGAATATCAGACGTTTCCATGACCTTGTATAACTGAAGTATCTTTTCTCTTCATGCTTTAGATAAAAGCATTATTTAATAATGAATATGAAGAAGTTTTCAGAATCCCACGTCCTACCTGTGCTGAGAGAAGACTTTTTTTTGAGGACTTAGTTATGAAGCAAGCTGCTCAGCCTCCTGTATTAAAAAACAACACAAGTAAGGAGGATATTTTACATATAAAAATTTGCTAACTCTAGGTTAACAGCTAATACAGTAGTCACTTTGGTGATAATTTTCTATCAATCATTTTTTATGTGCTTGTATATGAGTACCATCGATTAACTACAATTTTCGGATTCATTTAAGCTTGCCAGCCTTTGGAAATGCTGCCTGTAGCACCACCACCCAAGCCTCGAAAGCTGACAGAGGAAGAAATAAAACAGGTGGAAGAGCAAGAAGAGGATACATTTTGTGACCTTAGGATTTACTTAAGAGATGTGACTCAAAGACTTGTCATTGACAAACGTTTCAAAGCATTTACAAAGCCCGTTGACGCAGAGGAGGTTAGCATTGACTTATAATACCATTATAACTGTGTGTATTCATAATTCCTGTGTGTTTATGTTCCTTGGTGTTTGTGTGCCCTTTGTAGGAAGGTTTATCTTTGGTGTTAGGACTGTACTATTCTGATTTTCCAAGAAGAAGGAAGTGAATTTTGCTTTTACTTTATTCCTTGAGGCTCTCAAATGCTTATTATTTGAAAGCCCTATGTTCTTTCTAAAATGTCTTTAAAACTTTAGAATATTTCTGTTAGAAGGGATCTACAAGGATGATCTAGTCCAAGTGCCAGTTACACCAAATGCCAACATGATTTGCCTGTGAAAATGTTTGGATACACAAGTGTGTTACAGCACTAAAAAGCAGAGAGATCACTTTATATTTATAAACGGTACCTGTAGGGTTGTTTAAATAAAGTGTAAAGCTCTTTGATTAACTGTCAGTAGTTTCTGTGAGAACAGGAGTAGAAGCAGCAGCTTGTCAAATAAATTTTCAGATGCTATTCTCAGTTTCATCTGGGGCTTTCCTCAGTACATAATCAGCCATAAGGGCTGCATGGTTTTTTCTTGCTCCCATACACTTCCCATTAAATTTATTGAATAAGTCTAAGCCAGGGGCACGTACTTCAAAGTCAGTTGTAGTTTTAAGATAGTTTTGCATTTCAGCAAAGTCCCATCCCCCTAAGCATCCACTGACTTGTCTTTTCCTTTCCTTGTAGTTTCCAGGATGTGAATAACCTATAAACACAGAGATGTCCTCATCTAAACTAGTCATTAGGTGCCTTTTAAGCTCTGAATAAGGAAATTGGCATCTCTGGGTCCAGTTTTCTCATTCTGGAGTAGATGCTTAGGTGCTTCAAAAGTGTAAATCCTGCAGATTTTTTCTTTCTCTAAACTACAAAGACAATCTAAGGTGACTTTACTGAGAATGGTTTCTGTGCTGTGATTTTCTGAAAGGAAGTGAAATGAATCCCACCAGTTACCTTCTCTGCTCCACACACTTCTGACCACCTTGCTACTTTTTTCCCCCTCTCCTGGTCTGTCTCTTCAAAGACACCTGAAATACCTTTCCAATTTTCAAGAAACTAACTGGTTGTTTTCTGCATCTTTGAGTGTGTTATAAATATTTGGGGCTCTTAAGAAGTCCCTTATTTGACTTTATGAAAATAATTAATTTTTTTAGCTTAAATCTCTGAGCATGTATATTTTATTTGTAGGCACCCAATTACAAGGACACTATTAAACAGCCCATGGACCTCTTGACAGTTCTCTCCAAGATTGACATGCACCAGTACCTAACTGCAAGAGATTTTCTAAAGGACATCGATCTAATCCGTAGCAATGCTTTAGAGTACAACCCCAATAAAGGGCCTGCAGGTAAGGGTGTATTTTTTATCCCTAATTTGGAAAAATTTCTGACGTATAAATTGATAAATTTCGTCTGTGGAAATTTAGTAATCCCACAGTAGGTGTGGAATTAGATAATTTTACGCAACCCCATTAGATAATTTTAAACAACCCCAGAGAGCATTTCTTGCCAGGTTGTAAGTGTTTTAGCATTAGATATATTGTTTGGGTATGGAATTGTGATAGATGTGTTGATTGGTAACTAGTACTTTTTCTTAAATAATTAACTTTTCTGTTTTTATGCTGAAAATACTGACTGAGGTAACTTTTCAGAACTTGCTTATGAAAAAAGAAAAATCATTCTAAGTAACCAAAATAAGGAGTTTCATTGACTGGTAGACATTGCTCACTTCTGACTGTAAAATTTCAGATCATCTCCTGAGGCACAAAGCTTGTGCTTTGAGTGATACTGCATATTCCATAGTGAAGCATGAAATGGATGAAGATTTTGAGCAACACTGCCAAAAAATTAAAGAATCTTGTAAGGAAAGAGGTGTGTTTTTTGATGCTGAGGATTTTAAGGCTTGTCTCATGCTTTGTAACCAGCCACACAAGACACACTTCTTTGCTCTGTGGAGTGTGAGAAAGCAGACTCAAAGTATAATGAAAAATGGAAGATGCCCGCCGTGCCTGTGGATGCCAGTATTCCCTGCTCTAATCGCATGTTGCGTTTTATTCAGACTTTCTTGGAGAAGGTGCTAAAGTCACTGCTGCCTTCTCTGTTCCCGTGGTCTAACAGCAGATTCCTGTGATGCTTGATTCTTCATGCCAGAGGCATTAAATTTTTCTTTATGCTGCTTCAAAATGTGGGGTAAATCCTGAGCTCATTCATTCAGTGTGGTTATGTAGTTGAAGTGCAGTGGCTGCATGACATAGTAAGAACCTGGCCTTGATGACCCAGCTGACATTTACTGGCACCTATATCCTGAAGGCCAAAACATTGCCTGTGGCTGTTTTGAATATTCAGCTGGTTTTTAGTTACATGAAACAGTGTTTTCCCCTTCCCTGCCTATAATACATCTAATAGAGAACTGATCTCATCAACTTGCAACCTTTTCTCTAGACACATGTAGGGAGATGGTACTGAATCTCCTGTGGTTATTTTCCTTGCAAGATGCTGCTGCTGCTGTGTTTTGAAGCAAGAACTATTTTTGGAATGTTTTGGATTACTTTTTTTTGGTATCTCTTTGTAGATAAGTCAAAAAGAAAAAGCAAAATGAAGGAAGACTCTTCAAGTATTGCAGCAAAGAGGGAGAATGTTCAGTTTGCATCCTCCCAGGACAGTCCTGTGGAAGAACATGAAAATGTACTTCAGGGACAACAGAAAAATGGGACAGAAAATGAAAGTGAGAGAGTGACCCTTGTGGCTAAATCCTGTACTGAAAAAAAGAGTATCATGCTTCCTGAATGTTCAGACCTAAGAGAGGAGAGTGAAATGCCAGATTGCCATATAGCCAGAACTTCTGAAGATGAAGGTTCAAATGGTAAGTGAAAGGTCAAACAAGTAATTTAGCTCCTTTTTGTTCTTGAGGAGGGTTACACTATGAGGTTTTAGCCGTCTTGAGTTTCATTGTGTTACTTCTTTCGTGTCTCTCTCAAATCAACACACAATGTTCCTTAATAATGATGCTGCTCCTCTACTTCTGCTGGCTAAAGTCATGGTTTTCTGCAGTGCCTGGGCTTTTTGATTCTGTGGGTTGTTTTGCAAATGGGACCTAACTGTTCAAGTATCTTCCCAGTAATAAGCAGCCCAAGTGTAAACTGTGCTGCTGTACTTTAAACAGTGTGGACCCAGAGATCCAGGTGGAACAGAAGAATTATGTCCTAATGTTTGAAATGTAAGATGTGTAGATGTGTTTCCTGACCTAAAGTACTTTTTTTTTTTCACCGTGTTTGGTTTTTTTTAACTTCAGGGTTACTGTGCAGTGCTGTAGTGGCAGCATATTTTTTCTTAGTTTTATCCTGCCCTTTTTATCTAGTGCTTTTTTTCATGTCCAAGTTTCTAGTTTATATGGAGCAGCACCAGAAATATAGAAGTCAAGCATTTCTTGGTAAAAAAATTGGTAACAGTTCTATCTGTGTTACTGCAGAGGGCTACTGTTTTCGAGGTACAGGGTACTTCACTGATACTGTATTCCAGATCAAGAGAAATCCTGACTTAAAAAATGTGTGTAATTCCAGATTCACGAGTACATCTGTGCCGGTTTGGACATAAATCCAGGAGGAAACAACCCGAGAGAGGCGTCTCTCTCTCTCTCTCTCCTGCCTGCCAGGCAAGCAGGCCCTGGCAGCACCTCCCCCACGGGTTCGGGAAAATAATTTCTCGAGTGAAAGTGAAAAAAACTATTTATTTAACAAAACAGAGCCCCCCCCCCCCCCCGTCCCGGGAAAAAAAAAAGAAATTAAAACCCCCCCCCCTGTCCCCTAAAAGAGGACTATGGATTTTAGAGTTCTTTCTGTAGGTAAAACCTGCAGTCCTGAGCGGGGCGGGGCCGGCCAGGCAGGGTCCGACGATCCCCCTTGGAGGGTCCCGCCGAGCAGGTCCGGAGATGACAGCCGGTCTCAGATGAAAAGCAAGCCAAAAACAGTCCAAAAAGGAAAAGAAGCCGCCGAGGCAGATCACAGTCCCTTCTCCGCTGAAAGCCGAAGAGACTAGCAAGCCAAAGTCCTCCAACCAACCAAATGTTGTCAGAATCGGGAGAGAAAAGAATGCAAAACATTCTAGTTGCAAGGTCAAGCTGGCCGCTTTGAAGAGTTCTCTCGGCTTCTCTCTCCCCCCTTTGCAATTTAAAGGTACACTAGAAATCAAGCAGGCGATGGGGAATACAGTATGGTCATAGAATCACCCCAAGACAACATCATACAATTTGTGTGGGACATTCTCAGGTGGATGAGCAACCCCAAGTATGTGATGGGAAAGCAAAGAAAATTCACACAGGGGGAGTGTCTGTGGATTACTCTGAGCTCAGAGTAAGTCTAATTTCAATTTTGTTAATACTGAAGTAGGATGTTTTCTTGCTACCTGAATGGTTGTAAATTAAGTCAGTTGTTAACCAATACCAATTTGAACAATTTATGAGAGGGAGTTATAGCTTGTGAAATAATTCAACCTGTAATGACTTGTTTCCACAGCTGGTATAAATGGCTGCTTTTGCTGAGTTGAATTTTAGGAGACTGTGTTCTCTTCCTAATTTTCAATGTAAAAGGGCTTGTTAGATTTTAAAATGGGTCACTGATAACCTGATACTGCCATTGGTTAGCAGTTTTTATGATGAACTGGGGAGATGGGTTTTTTGGTTTGCTGTTTGCATGTTTTCATTAATGAGGAACTGGAAAAGGACCTTGATTTTTAGCAGTGATGGCTTTAAACCTGAAATCAGAAGGTTGACCTAAAGATCATCCTGGATAAAATACTAATTATCTGCTTTTCTCAAATGCTTTCAAAATTCAGTGCTAGAATTTTGCATCCATACAGTTACAGTGTTACGCGGTTTTTCCTACCTACGCTGTTGGATAGAAGGATGGAAGTTGTTTTCCTTGGGTATAGCTGAGGAAAGGATCAAACATGGGCCTAGCTGCAGGGGGAAAAAGAGGTTCCTTTGCGTGAACTGGAGAGGGTAGAAGAAGGACTTGCCCTTCAGAGGATATAGCCATGAGAAAAATTCAGGAAGTTGCTAGGTAGAAGTCCTGGAGGTCGGTCAAAGCAGAGGAAGCTGCTGTTTACCTGCCATGATGAGAAAGGGAGTATTATTTGGTTGTTTCCCTTGTGTGGGGAGAAAATCCCCTTAGGTAAAGGGGCTTGCCAGCACAATTTCTGTCACATTTTTAAGTGCTGATCTGAATTGTAGAGGTTAAATTAACTTTCTAAGATGGCTTCCTAAGGAAGCAAATTTCAGGGGGTTATGTTGTTCATGTCTGCCTGTGTATTTAAAGAAGCCACATAGATTTTTCTAAAATCATGGTGCTAACGGCACGTAATCTGAGGTTATTGCCTACTGACTAGAGAAATTGTAGGGTAGAGCCCTTGAAGATGTTTCTGCTCATATGTGTTTCAGCTGTGAGGAGAGAGCAACAGTCATGAGACACATCTTTTAGAAGACTTGTTTCCTTAACACGGGTGTCACTGGAACTTGCTGATTGTACTACAGAACCCCTCCAAAATGGAGCTGCTTGGTTTTGTATGGGGATTTTGTTTGGTTGATTTTGTTTGTTTATTTTCTTGGGGGTTTCTTTTGTATGTGTGTTCACTTACTTGCTTGATATTAGGCATAGAACTCAAATCTTGTGGTAGCTGATCTGAGGGAGGCCAAGTCTGATGGCAAGCAGTTGTGAGCCAGTAATAATTTTGTTTGATGTGGCTGCTCTCTTCAGCTACATCTTAACAACCTCCCACAACACACAGCTACTGAACAGCCCCAGCAGTGCTGCTGCTAGCTTGTTAGTGTTGCTTTCTGCAGGTTACCACATTCCCATCTTTGGGAACACAAGGAATGGTGTGAGGGATCGGTAATTTCCTACAGACTACTCTGGTAGTTCATCCACTCTTGAGTTGAAAGGTAGGAGCTGACTGAGTTAGTCACAGTAAAGATTCAGCTAAGGGGTAGAGGTGAGCACCTAAGGATGCTTCCATTTCCATCTGGCACAGCTCCATCTGGAAGATCTGTAGCCTCGTTTCCAAAACCACATTTTCCAGGGCCCTGTATTGCATTTCTAGTGAAATGCAACCATGACTTTCCTGTGGCAGCTACTCTGTGACAAAGTGGATCGTGTCATTCCCCACTGTTCTAGAAGGAGTTGTTTGGTAGTTATGATCACTGATGTCATACAGTGATGAGTAAGAAAATCCTGTCTGAAAGGTAAGCCTTTTCTCTGACGTGTGGAATATTAATTTGCTTCCTCCAATTAAATCTTGTGAGATATTTAATCCGTTTTCTGAAGTGCCACATTTATTTAACAATATAAGAAAGAAGATGTATCTTGTGCTATTCTGAAGTGTACTTTCCATCTTTTTGCTTTAGCAAGTGCTGGATTTGGTCATTGTGGCAACTGAGAATGTCAGTATATCTCGCATGGAAAGACTCTATGCTCTTCTTAGCCAGTGCATTTACCGACATCGGGAAGACGATGGCAAAACTGAATTAGTGAAGGTAAATTTTTTATCTTGTAGCCCTTTCTGTCACATGCTATTATAGATGTGTGTGTGTGTGTTATGCAGATCTATGTGCACACTGTGAACATCATGCTTATTTGGCATTACTCTTTACTGCTTAGTTGCCTATTTCACAAGACTTTCATTTCAGTCTGGAAGACATTTATCCATATTGCAAAACCATTGTTGTATGTGGCATAATTATTGGCAGTTTCAGCAGGAAAAGGCTTGGAGACAATGGGTCTGCCCACTCAGGTCTCTCAAACCAGTTAACCTCAGTCTGCCAATAAAGGCTTCTCCAGAAGCCTTTCAGGGGTGGGAGGCCGTGAAAGCAGGGTGCTTTTCTCAGTGTGTTGCTTCCTCTTTCTCCCCTTGCAGGCAGGCACACATGGTAATGCTTGTATAGTAGTCATTCCATTCTTGAAAAGAAATTAAATATGAAACCTAACAAGAACTTCAGACTTTTTTCTAGTCTCACCAGACTTCCTTTTTAACTAGCATGGCCCAAGCATCTTTAATTTGACAAGTGGGGTGTTTTCTGCCTATGACAGTTGGATGCTAATGAGTCAAATTCTCTAATCTCTGCATCTAGGAGAGGATTTTTGAGTTGTCAGAATTGGGCAGAAATCTTCCACAGGCACCCATGGTCTCAGTCAGGCATTTCCAGTATTGAGTTCATTAAGATAGGTTGGATATTCAATCTTCAGCTTCAAGGTCCATGAATCCATTTGTCTTTCAGATACTTGTGCCTGAGAATAGATAAAATTCTTTATACCGCTCAGTGTGCTCTATAAAAAAAAGAGCAAGCCTCTTCTCTTTGGCCCTGGTCATCTCAATCCCTTCTTCCACAGCTGATAAAAAGTTAGAACAGACTTTGTTCTGATTGTGCAGGCCATTCCTGAAAAATGCACCCACCCTTCTCTCATCTACCATAATGATGTGGTTTAGCATGAAAAGGCACCTGTTTATGTTATCTCAGTGCTTGTGAGCTTTTGTGACTGGAGTCGATTTTTTTGTTTGTTTTCTACTTCTACCTTTAACCAAAAATATCTCCTCTTCAAAGTACCCACATGAGTTGGTCAGGAGCAACCTCTGCTGTATGAAGAGAGAGACTTTAACAAGTACTTAGTCAGAGTGCAGAAAAGAACACTTCCAGCTTGTAATTGTAGCTCTTTGGGAACTGCTTCTTTTCTCATTGTTGAAACCATCACTGATAAAGATCCATAGTCCTGTAATACAGATTCCTCCAGTCTTTTCTAGCCTACTCTGTATTTTGGATGCCTAAGGGTTTGTTTGAAGCTGATGGGTCTAGAAAGATGTGATAGCACATGTATTGGCTAAACATTACTAACAATTGTATGTATAAACAGACTCTCGATTCTTTTGATGAAGAAGCAAACAGGGTTCTCTAGCTCGTGTTCACACTGTGACTCCTAATTTGTCTTTTTTTCTTGTTAGGCAATGAAGAAAGAAATTGCAACATTAAGTTATCTGTGATACTTGACTTCAGTATATTCTAATGTTGATGTACTGCTCCCAAATGGAAAAATTATATTTAACGTCTCAGTAATTGCCGCAACTACAGAACAAAGAATAGAAGAAAGAAACTTCTTTTACCATATGAAGGAAACCAGACATAACCTCCACTCTGACTGTGGATCACCCCCTTGCACACTGGGTGAAAGAACCTGTTTCAAGACAATGTTTTCTTTCCATGGAAACAGCATGACATTCTTCTAGAGCGTCCTGATTCTGACACCTGATGTTGTCACAAAGCTTCCAAACATTTTTGTCACTGTAAGATGTGGAAACTGATGTTTTTTTTCCTTTAACTTCTTCCTCTAATTTCTAGTGAAGAGAAGTGAGCTGGGAGATTCTGGGTTCTGCACCTTGGACACAGCAACCCTGTTTGTGTGTACAGACTGGAGAATGAGATGCTGGAAAGCAGTGCCACAAAAAAGAACCTGGGTCCTGGTTGATGGTTGAATATGAGCCAGCAGTGCCCTGGCAGCCAGGAGGGCCACCTGTGTCCTGGGGGGAATCAGGCACAGCATTTCCAGCTGGGCAAGGGAGGGGATTGTCCTGCTCTACTCTACACTGGGGCAGCCTCACCTGAGTCCTGTGTGCAGTTTTGGGCACTACAATGTGAAAAAGACATTAAGCCATTAGAGAGTGTCCAAAGGAGGGCAATGAAGATGGTGAAGGGCCTTGAGGGGAAGCCGTATGTGGAGCGGCTGAGGTCACTTGTTCTGTTCAGCCTGGAGAAAAGGAGACTGAGGGGAGACGTCACTGCAGTCACAACTTCCTCGTGAGGGGAAGGGGGGGCAGACACTGCTCTCTTCTCTGTGGTGACCAGTGACAGGACCCGAGGGAATGGCCTGAAGCTGTGTCAGGGGAGGTTTAGGTTGGACATTAGAAAAACATTCTCCACCCAAAGGGTGGTTGGGCATTGGAATGGGCTCCCCATGGAAGTGGT